>CACVKI010144752.1:3128-13491 GCA_902732785.1 Trichogramma evanescens
AAATTTATGGAGCTTCTTGTTATTACTTGTTGAAAACAATAAGAGGCTAGGCGAGCGTATATAAAAAAAAAAGTTTTTTTTGGACCACCCTAGTGTACATACCTAAAAATATGTTTGCAACCTCCACTGGGATCTGACGTTCCTTTACCAAGTAACTGCTCAAGTCTTCCGCAGAGAAATTGTTGATCTGTCACGAGAAGTTTATAAATGAAGCTTGTGAAACATTCAATATGATTTTAAATACTTACATCAACATTTAAGAGTTCGCAGCTACTCATATTCATGTTTTCAATAGCAAACAATGTTCAAGTGTCTGCTTGCTTTGTGTCGCACAATAACGCTGACTATTTGACAAGTCACAGACTTACCATTCTTTAGAAAGTATAAAAATACAAGTCACAAACAGAAAGTCAAGAACAATTTACCGATAGTGTTAATATGTTTATCGAGTACAAAATTTTAAAAAAGATATTTAATAAAAAAATTCGATGAAAAAACACATTTATATAATTTACCGCAGACGTTTACACTTTTAGTGTAATGGTGATTTTTTGAAAAGTATAATATGTGCAGATTAGACTTTTCGGTCAAGGCGCATGAACGAAAAGTATAATCTGCTCATATTATACTTTTCAAAAGTGTAATATGCGCAAATTAGACTTTTGCTGAGATGGTGATTTTTGAAAAGTCTAATTTGCGCATATTAAACTTTTGAAATGTATAATATGAGCAAATAATACTTTTCGTCCATGCGCCTTGACCGAAAAGTCTAATCTGCGCATATTACACTTTGGAGCGTCGGAATTTATACTTTAGGCTCTGCGTGTAGTGTCTATAGAAAATTTCTTAAAAATATCCGTCTAGATGAATTTTGGATTACGTTTATGTGGTATACCGACGGTATTAAAATTTTTAAATCATCAAAATATAATATTTGGGGTTTTTTTTAATAATATTGGAATTACCGTACCGCGAACGTTATAAAATAGAAAATATGATTCTAGTTCTAATATGGTTTGGAGATAGTAAACCAGTACCAAATATTTTTCTAGAACCTTTATACAAAGCTTTAGAAAATTTACAAAAAGGAATTAAAATTTTTGTAAAGGATGTAGAAAAAGAAATTACGCTACATGGATCTATTATATGTGGTTCCGCGGATTTACCAGCTAAGGCACTATTTTTATGTATGAATCAATATAACGGGAGATTCGGGTGTCAAGTTTGTTCACAAGAAGGTCAAAATTATAACAACACACGTGTTAATCCTTTTGAAGAAAATGTAAATTTGCGCAATGAGAATGAAGTTTTGAAATCATCGATACAAACGATTGAAATGGGTTTTGCTGTCTCTGGAGTGAAGGGTCCGGCAATCATGTCGAAAATATGTTTTAAGTTTATACGCTTTGCATCTGTTGACGTTATGCACTTTTTTCTGGAGTCATAAAAAAACTAATAGAATTGTGGTTTAACAGCAAGCACTCCAAAGAAGATTTCAATATATCGCATCTTGCAGATATAGTTGATGATGAACTCAGCTCTATAAAGCCGTAATCTTATATCAATAATAGCTTTCTGGAATGTAGCTTTCTGGAAATCTCTGGAGTACAAATACTGGTGCTTTTATTACTCCATACATGTGTTAACAGATCTTTTACCCGAAAAATATTTGGATCATTATAAAAATATTTTTTTAGCAATTTATTTATTGTCACAAAGCCAAATCCCAAGAGAAAATTTTAGTATATCTAATGAATTAATACACGAATTCATAAGTAAATTTGCTGAATTGTATGGTTTGAAATTTATGAGCCCAAATTTACATAATTTGCGTCATTTACCTTTAGTACTCTCTAGATTAGAACCCTCGTGGACAACTGCTTGTTATCCTTTAGAAGATATAAATGGCAAAATCAAAGTTCTTATAAATAGTAGTAAAAACCCGGAACTTCAATTTATATCAAATTTAGATTTGTATTTGAAAATTTATATGTTGCAATTTGATTGGTTGAAGAAAAACACAGAAGCGTATGAGTTTTGTCGTGATGTATTTTCTAAGAAAAAATATAATTAGATTAAAGAAAAAATATAATTTAAAAAAAATAGAAGACTCGATTTTTGCGGTTGGAAATATTAAAAAACTACTAGTTATAAAATGGCTCTGGAGCGTGCACAGAGACGTATTATTTCTGAGCTAGGTTTAGATAATTATAAATTGAATAACAATAGCAACGATGATACATCACCTCCATCCAAAAAATCAAAACCTTGTTTGGTATAAGGTACATTTCACCAATGTGAGCGGAACAGGTATTTCAGCATCTGGGTGCCTAGTTAATTAATTATTACAAAAAGTAAAGAACATTTTTAGCATTAGCTGGCATCATTAAAAAACCGAATGTACAAGTACGGGCATCAATTAATAGTGGTGAGCCAAAATCATTTTTGTTCTTGATTTATTGATTAATTTTTTACAGTATTATTTATTCTTTAGTTACAGTTAAGCAGATAAATCTAAAATCGTACACAGATATAAATAGGGGCCTTCATACAGTATCTCAAATCTCTGATATATGGAATGAATCTTTTGATAACAGACTAGAGTCACTGGTGTGGGAAAAAAGCACAAAATTTGTATTCACTTGGATACTTACTGGACTACGTTTGTTTGCTTGCATGGTGAATATGGACTCGCTCTGGTATTAGCAATATAAATATTTTAACTAATATTCTGTATTATATCTGATATATTTTTTAAATTTTAGCTTGAGACAGATGCATTTAAAATTTTAATTAAACTCTTGGAAACAAAAGCTATGACAGCTAAAATTAAACAAGAGTTTCCATCAATCTGGAAAAGTCGTTGGATTGATTTATCGTCTACAATTAGTAAGCTCGTATATAAGGTAACAATTAAACCTATGATAGATTTTTGAAAAACCCACAAAGATTATAAGGACAACAGTAAGTTCTTGAAGTTATTTTTTATACAATATTTGTTTTTATATAGAAATTTATACAGTACTTTTTTTATAGCTCCTAAACCTATCAAAGCTTTTTTTATGTCAGTGGTGCACTCACTCAAACTAAATCATTTGCAAAAAAGAAAGAAAGGGACTTTTACATTTTCTCGTGAAGAATGCATGGGACACTTCATAAAAGTTGTCGAGGTTAACACTTATTTTCAATAATGAACACTATAAAATACTTTAAACTTTAATTTCAAATTTTTTGTTTGCATAATGACTCGGAAATTAAACCTTATATAACAGAAGTAAAAAACAAATTTGAAAAATCGGAACTACAAATTTGCCCTTACATTATCTTTTGTGGAAGATTAGATAAAATAGGAAAGGTGTACCTCGTTATCGGAGATAAAAGTTCGAGATCAAAGATCGTGAAGTTCAACTTGATAAAAAGAACGATGCTTTACACGCAGTAGAAGTTTGTTAAGTCCGAGACGGACACATTTTTGATACATTTTTGAACCGTTGTACTTTTGCTGAAAATGGGGTATGGAGAACTTGCGAGTAAGCATATTCTACGCAAAATGTAATGAACTTTCCGAATCTGGATCTCAGATTTTCGATATAATAAACAGGTCAAAAGTTAAGGATGGTTTTATCCAAAAAAACGTGATTTCGAAAAAAAAAATTTTTCTTCTTTTCAAATTTTTACATGTAAATCTTTTAAATCGTGGCGTCTTTGGTACAAATAAAGCGTCCATGGGTCCTACTCTTAAAGTTATGATGGTTCCGATTAGTGAAATATGATTTTAAGTACAAAAAATGGCGACTGGAAAACGAAAATAGATAAGGAAATTTTTGGAATTTTTAACTCAAAAACGATGGACTCTTAGTATTTATCTACGAACTTATTTATCAGTAAAATTTTTTTCTTAAATACACCGTTCTTTCCTCGTTCTTCTACTTAATCCAAAGTATCTGGTGCTATGTCAGGTATTATACATTTTGTTGTTAAAAAAATTTCAAAAATGTGCAAGTATCTTTAAAGTGTTTATAATTATTTCATAATTTATTTACAAGTGTTACACATTTTCTTCCTCTTTGTACTCATCTTCTGTTAATTTATCTTGGTCAACATTCGAACAGTTACAGACGGCACGATAATCCGTTTTTTCTACACCCGCACGTATTACCGCAATCTTTTTGGAAACTGCAAAAAATCAAACTTATTACGCTTGGTTGACCTGGAGGCTGCGTCATCCTTATAGCTTTTGAGAAATTATCTTTCATTTCCCATCCCCAGGAAGTTGAATCACAAATATTATCGCCGATCAATAAGAATAAGATTAATAACAATAAAAATAACAGTAAAATTCTTATGAGAACCAATACTGTTATTCTCTTTGTTATTGTTATTACGAATGAAATTATCAAAACCAACTTTCAAAATTAAAAGTTATTTTTGTTTTATAACTTGTATTCAAACAACCAAGCGAAATAAATTCAATATTTGCGATACAATTTAAGGAGACAAAATGATTAGGGCCCGCCCAAGGCCCCAGGTACATGGTAGTACATTTTCACAGTGATATTCGTTTTCAGCGACCTTGAAAACTCCCGAGTAACGAGTTTCAACGAGATATATCTTGAATATTCCCATAAAACTCCAGGAGACGAGGTATATAAGGGTCACCCTGGGCCCCAGGTAAATCGTAATACATTTTCGTTATGATATCCGTTTTCAGCGATCCGAAAAACCCCTGCGGTAGAAATTAGACTCATTTTTACCGATATTTAGTGAAATACACATATTGACTAAACCGTGAGTTCAAGATGCATTTCTAAAATGCATTTTTCTTATCCGTGGATACAATTTTTCATTTGTCCCTCATTAATATTGTTCACGAAATTTCTAGACGCTCTCCCGAATCGAATGCCGAAAACCGCATCTCAATCCGATTTACTGTTCAAAAATCGGAGGTTGAATGCTTTATTTCCTTGACTAGATATAGCTATCAGCCATGTAACCAGATTAAATAGAAAGAGTAATGATAAGGACAACTTACAAAGAAATAATGTATGGATACCTACTAGCTCTGTACTTGTGCAATTTGAAGGTGACACTCTGCCTAAGGTTGTTTCTCTATCCCATGTTTTAACAAATGTCACTCCATTTCTTAAAAAACAATGCAGTGCTTGAAGTGTTATAAATTTGCTCACATTGCAAAGTTCTGTCGTGGTAAACCACACTGCTCTGTGCTTGGCGAGGAAAAGCATACGGATCACGTATGTCAAGTTACTTCACCTAGATGTCTTAACTGCAAAGTCAATCACAAAGACTGCCCTATTTTTAAGAAACATGAGGCTGTTAATTACATAATGGCATTCTTTTCATCAAAATACATAACCTCAAATTTTTTCAGATTTTCAAATTGAAGGCGATAGTTTATAGAGTCTAAAAATGCTATTTTTAACAAAAAAAGGTTCCTAGAACCCGATGGTTCCGGTAAAAAAATTTGAAAATATTTTTTTGAATTTCTTGTCAAATTTTAATAAAATTTGCCGGTTTCAAAATCCCGATTGAAGCCTCCTAGCTCAATCTAGAGCATCAAAATAGTTTTATCATTTTTTAATGTCTTCAGAAACCGTCTTCAGAATTTTGCATTGATCTATTTTGATGCTCTAGATTGAGCTAGGAGGCTTCAATCGCAATTTTGAAACCGGCAAATTTTATTAAAATTTGACAAGAAATTCAAAAAAAATATTTTCAAATTTTTTTACCGGAACCATCGGGTTCTAGGAACCTTTTTTTGTTAAAAATAGCATTTTTAGACTCTATAAACTATCGCCTTTAATTTGGAAATCTGAAAAAATTTGAGGTTATGTATTTTGATGAAAAAAATGAGAAAAAAGTTTTTTCAGATTTTTCGAGGCTTCGTATCGCCCTAAAAAAATTATTTTCGTTAAAAAAAGCGGTTTCTGGCTTCAAAATTTTTCAGAATTTTTAATAATTTTTTCTGAAGGCCTGAAGCCTTTATAAAATCTGAACAAATTCAAGGTTGATTGGATTGTTGAAAAGTATTTTTATGCATTTTTGCAGATTTTTCAATTGCTTCAGGGCTTCAGAAAAAATATAGATCAAAAATGGACGTTTATACCGGAAGTGGGAGGTAGGAGGGGGGAGGGGGTCTAAAGTTTTGTTTTTGGGATCTTTTTACCATGTACTTTAACATACCAAAAGCGCGTCAAGATCGGTGACATACGTGCACACGGTTTTGTAAAAAAGTATTATTTTGACCCATATATACTTCGCATGCAGCCTACACTGTGTACAGTGTGTGCTCATCGCAGTATTATAAGTTGTAACCTAGGAACTCGTTTGCTTACCCTGACGCACCTCGTCGGTTACGTCTGTTCTTTTGGCTGCAGGTCCGTTCCATATACGTCTAGGGTCTACCTGTGAAAGGCATGCAATACGGGAAGGGAACATCGTCGCACACACACATTCATTCTTAAATCATAACTCTCGCTATATTCTATTTGAATAATTAATAATAACGGTTTATTAATAACACTAATAACTACATAGGTCTCGGAGAGAGAGAGACCGGAGCCGTCGACGGCTCTCGCGACAACGTAGCTCGTTGGAGCGTATCAGAACTACCAATACAATAAACTATATGTATGACGGCCCCGCCGTCCAGCTCACCGTCGATAACGTCTCCTCCTCGAGATAGCCTGGTGGTCGCAGTTGGTGGTCGCTGTGGCTGGTCCTCGCTTCCCTTGGTTCCTGTAACAAACGGGTGATGTGGCTCTTTGACTACGGAGCTGGTCACCTCTGCAGCGGTGATCGGGTCGACTCGTTCGTACTCAGCACACACACACTCAAGCACTACCTCGAGCTCGCACACACTCGCTCTCCTCGCCACGAGGACTTAGGGTTCACTCCCGCGACAACACACACACCTGCGGCTCGACGTAGATAGTCTCCTGGACTACCTCGTGCTTGCATGATACTCTGGCACACTCGATAACGTACACACACACGCGGCGTGACTCGCGAAACTCAATCTCTTCGATGGCCTGTGCCCTTTACCGGTCCAACGGTAACTGATTCGTATTTCTCCGATACTTGTGCTTTCATGCTTGCTTTTCTGTTTTCATTCGTATCCGATCCGATTTGTCCTCTCATTGACATATATAACAGAAAAAGGAAAACATCGCGCAGAATCATAATTGCTATAATAATCATTATTCATTCTTGACCGACAGTGATGTGTCAGGCTACCTTTCACTAGATAATACCGATTCGGCATTACAAAGTTCTTGCGTAGCCTTGTGCTTGCATTCGAGCTTATTGCAGCGTTCGTTACGTTATATCCTTGGGATGTAACACTATCTATTCCTATATTTAATGTCCTTTCATATGTTTAAAAAAATTGTTCAAGTTGAAAATCAACGTATATAATGAACATTTGAAGTTGAATTATATACTTCCTTCTAATTCTTTAAGTATATAATATCATAGTATATTGCTACGTATAAAAACTAAATCTTTCAGTGTTATAAGATAGTAGTTTTCGATACAAGGGCCATAAGTAACCTTCGGACAAGGTACTGACCGGGCTACAAGGTATCGAGCTTTTTATATAAATGGACGATATAGTCGTCTACGCAAATTCCATTCAGGAACACAAGGAGAAAATGTTTCGACTCATGGGCAGGCTCAAGTCGGCAAACCTCACGGTGTGTCCTGACAAATGTCACTTTTTGAAAACTACGGTCACTTACCTTGGTCACATTATATCCGAGAAAGGAGTAGAACCCGATCCGAGTAAAGTATCCGCGGTATTCAATTTTCCGCGACCAAAAAACCGTAAGAACATTAAACAATTTCTGGGCCTGGCCGGATACTACCGCAGATTCGTGAAGGATTTTGCGAAAATCGCGAAGCCCCTCACGAGCCTGTTAAAGGCGGATACACCCTGGGATTGGACGGATGTACAGGAGGAGGCGTTCAGAGAGATAAAGCAAATATCGAGCTCGACACCCTTACTACAATACCCGGATTTTAATCGACCCTTTTTCGTCACCACCGATGCATCAGATTTCGCGATAGGTGGTATTCTAAGCCAAGGAAAAATAGGCAATGATTTACCGATCGCTTGCACGTCGCGAAGCCTCACCGATGCCGAGGTAAATTATTCAACGATCGAAAAGGAGCTGCTCGGTATTGTAAACGCAGTACAGCAATTTCGCCCTTACCTATACGGGCGGAAATTTCAAATCGTTACCGATCACAAACCCTTGTTATGGCTGCATAATCTAAAGAGCCCCACGTCTCGTTTAGCGCGATGGAGAGAGCGATCCCACGATTTCGATTACGAAATAATCCACAAGCCCGGAAGGAAAAACGCGAACGCCGACGCATTGTCGCGGAATCCGGTAAATAGTTCGGCCTCGTACAGCAGCGACGACGTTGAACACGAGATCAGGAGAGTATTCTTCATTTTGCGCCCAACGACCCCAGAGAGCGACTCCGAGCGCGATTATGTTTTGCACCGGCAAAACAACGGCTTACAAGGGATGCAACTCGCGATCGAGGCCCCTACTCCCGACCAAAACGCTCCCACCGAGGCGAACGACGCAACTTCGGGAAACAGCACCGAGGAGGCATCGTCTGACTCCCCCGCAAGCGAGAGTAGCCCCCGTGAACATATCGAAGATGCGACCAGCGACTCTGCCTCCGACGAGTCAGACGCAGAGGACGAAGCGACGTTCACACGTAGTCATCCGAAAAGAGCACGACTGCTCGTTGCCAAATCCGTACAGCAGTGCAATGATACACTCTTAACGAGGAAAGATAATTGGGTGCATTTTATGTCGGTCGATTGCATCCCGCACTCAGATATTTGCCATCAGCTCACTGATATGGGGTACTTGCAGGTAGACTTATTAAAGGAACACGACATCAAACTTGGTTTGATTATCGAGACAGGGCTACCCGTGGACAAAAGTCTCTTCTCTATTTTTGTAAAGGAAAATCACGACGACGTAGTAGATATTGATATCGTAAACGACGCTCTCGACCGTCTTGCAAACGCGCTCAAAACTTACGAAATCGGGTCAATCAGTATACCGACGAATAACAACGGGATTGACAGCCGCTCGTGGGAGATGATAAGCGCTCGCCTGCGCAAAAACTGGCCTGAAGACGTGGCTAAACTAACCCTTTGCTCCGGCGAGATAACGACACCGGATGTCGAGTCGCGGCCTCGCATAATTCGCGAATCACACGACTCCGCGACCGCCGGCCACAAAGGTATAACTAAGACATACAACCGCGCTCGCGAAAAATACCTCTGGAAGGGGATGAAAAACGAGATAACGGAGTACGTAAAATCATGCCCGATCTGTCAGACGAAAAAATTGACACGAATAAAAACGCGCCTCCCGCTTACAATTACGACTACACCGACCGAAGCGTTTCAGCTTATTGAAATTGACATAGTCGGCCCGTTACCAGAAACGACTTCCAAAAATAAATACATATTGACGATACAGTGTAATCTCACTAAATTTCCCGGACGTCAGGGCGGAATTGATCGCGACCGCATTTGCTAACGAGTTCATCTGTCGACACGGATGTCCAAAATACATACGCACGGACCAGGGCCAAAATCTTATCGGGAAGGTATTTTCGTCTCTTGCCCGCACGTTTAAGATAACTCAATTTCGTTCGACTAGCTACGACCACAGACCCAAGGATCACTCGAACGAAGTCACCACTCGTTAATTGAGTATTTAAAAATATTCATGAATGAGGACGACTGGGACGCTTGGATCCGGTGCGCGTTCTTTTCATATAATTCATCAGTGCACTCGGGCCACGGCTTCACGCCGCATGAGTTAGTTTTCGGCCGCAAGGCGCGCATACCTAGTGAGTTCGCGGATAAAACTATCGCGAAGACATTTAATGAGTACTTAGACGAGACTTTAAGTAAACTAAACACTACGCAATCACAAGCGCGAGAAAATTTGATCGCGGCCAAGGAACGCTCCAAATATTACTACGATTTAAAAAGTCACGACCGCGAATTCAAAGCTCCTTAAGAACGTAAAAACAAGCAAGGTAGACGATCATTGTGTAGGCCCGTACATCATTAAGGGGGGAAAGGTACCTTAAACCTGCATTTTAAAAAAATTCATTAAAAATTAAGAAAAAAAATTTTTTTGGACTCTACAGATAAAACTCTGTTTTTTTCACTCTTTTTCCAAAGATTTTCACTCTGGAATATGAAAATTGAGGTCCCCGATCCCATAGAACCCTCCTCGATGAAGCAAGCCCACAGTCATGAGAGGTACCCCTGTGCCGTAAGATCCAGCTAGAACCGTTG
>CACVKI010144753.1:10701-22841 GCA_902732785.1 Trichogramma evanescens
GAAGGCCCTAACGCGCTGAGCGCTTTAGTCGCTATTCCCCATAGAGTTGTTGTGAAAGCATATTTTAACATCTTTCATTGTATTTCACTGTTGTCGATTCACGGAAGAAAGAAAAAAGCTGCCACTGCTATTGATAATGAAGCAGGAATGTCCCCTTCGGAGCAAAGACCTTGAATAGAATCGGTAAACGTTCATTTCCCCACTTACATTACCCCGAATACCATTCTTACGGATAGAAAATTTTCAGATTGAATAAAACCTCGGAGGGTTAGCATAGTCATTTTTATTAGTAGGTGAGAGCCATTCAAATCTCTACTTAATAATACGAGAATTCTAAAATTAGCAAGAAATATACAAAGATTGGGTTGATCGAACTGAACCACCGCGGCAGAATTAAATTATTCCCAAAGACGTGGGTTGAAACAAAATTCGATTGAAATCTTTACTTAAAACATATGAAACGATGGCTCATAACGATGGTCATCGCGTGTGTTCGATTATTTACGTTTAATATGAGATAACATTTCCCTAGATTGATATAATTAAACATGAAATAAAAATAAAAATAAAAAATATTAAGTTAGCTGTCTATGGACAGACATTAGAAGTGAAACTTCAAACAAGTCACAATGTAATCCAAAAAAACAGAAATTCGAACTCGATAAAAGTTGATGAAAATTCCAAAACTAAAATTTACGAAGAGAAGATGAAAAGGACTCTGAAGTTTTCACTTATGGTGGTTAGATTCTCTAGAATGCATCGTATATGAATAAGCAGCGTCTCGCCATTGCCGAACGCCGGCCAATCATAGCGTGCTAAGCATACAGACGCTACTGAGACTAAAAACATTTACTCCGTACGCCCGTACGCCCGCCCGCCCTTACGGACGCTCGTTTTTCACGGATCGACCTCCCATACCCGACGCGCGTATAGAATTTTTTACTTAAAAAATTACTTAAACGTTAATATATAACACCAAATAATTCAGCAGCTGTTTGATGCACAATGGTTTTATTAGTGTGCAATAATTCTTTATGCTTGCATATATGCTTGAAAACAAATTAATGCATACCTCAAAATTGTAAATCCACACTTGATTTCCACCCATACCATGACATCTGACAATTTTTATTCGTCCTTTGGGATTAGTGGCATCCAAGCACATATCATCAGACATAATCTGCTGTCGTTTTGTGTAAGCAAATATCTATAATAAAAGATAAAATTTAATAAATACATAAAAAATTACGAAAATTTGTCAACTAATTTTTATATATACCTGATTTCCCCCGAGGCCATGACAAAGACTTATTCCTAAATTTTCCCCGGTTCTTCTACCCATAGTGTCAAGACAAAAATGTTGAGTTTGATATGAATTAACATCTTCATTGCTCACAGCATTTTTTATATCCCCTAGATAGTAATAGTCCAGAGGCATCGGAGATTCCGGATAAATATTTTCTAAGTACCATCTAAAACTTTTGCATTGTAATGTTTCTCTTAACTTGAGCCTACTAGTAACATCTCCAACCTTAACACTTCGAGCTCCTGCAATAATGAGTGAAAATAAATGTTTTGAGTCCTTCAGAAACCTTAAATCCCTTGTTTCATTCAATATTTTCGTCAATATTTTATTCAAATTAAATTCTCATCTCATGTTGTTAAAAAATCTGTTTCATTATCACGAGTAATTAAGCAAAATTCGAATAAAAGAGTGAAGACAAGAACATTGAGATTGATTAAATTTATAGAAACAATGATGAAAAATATTGAAAAGTTAGCCTAAAACTCACGAAAATCGGCTAGATCTCAATGAGACATGGAAATTTTAATAAATACGATGGAAAGAGAATAAACTTATTTTCAAAAATTGAGTAAAACAATATATCCTTTTAAGACCGAATAAGTCCGTAGGTAAAAAAAAATAATTAGTTTAGAATTCTATTTATAATTTGAAATTATATCGATTTTTATATCTTAACATTTACCTGGATTCATTGCATAGTAAAAATCTCTCCATTCATCCATCCATACTTCGGCAACTCTCGCTGCATTGTGAAGCACTATTTTACTTACACCGCCAGGAAAGGTATATGGACTTTTATCTCGAAATACGTGTCCAACGTGCGAACATGGACTAATTTCCAAAATTCCTCCGCATTGCCACACCTGTAAGAACGTTCATAAAATATATGTTAATATTCAGATTTGTTGAAGCTAATAACTGACTCTGTCGTTATTAGGTTTAACCCATTAAGTCCCAAAAGGACGTTTATCAACACTTTATTCGGCCACTGTATTTTTGGTGAAAATGGGGTCAAAAAATATGCGAGTATTTAATTCTTATGTAAAGTTTAATGCCCTTTCAGATTCTGATCTCAGATTTTCGAAAAAATGATCAGGTCGAAAGGTAAACTTCATTTTATCCAAAAAAAAAACGTGATTTTGAAAAAAAATTTTTTTTATTTTTCGAATTTCCAAATGGAAACCATTAGAAATCTTAATGGTTTCGTGCAAATATTGCCTCGTATCGTCCTCGATACATAAACCAAAAGTTAGCTAGGTTTAGATTGAAGAAAATAAAGTTAAAAAATACATTTTTTTCTCAAGCCCTTCGTTTTTAAGAAAATTCTAGAAATATTTGCGTTCATTTTTTCGTGTTTCGACCGCCATTTTTGTGTTTAAACATTAATTTTTTTCAAACGGAATCACGCTAACTTTCAGTTTAGATATCAAGGACGCGATATTTGCACAAAACTCTTGATATTTTAAATGTTTTCCATTTGGAAATTCGAAAAATAAAAAAAAAATTTTTTTAAACTCGCGTTTTTTTGTAATAAAGTGAAGTTTAACTTTTGACCAGATCATTTTTTCGAAAATATGAGATAAGATTCTGAAAGGGCATTAAATTTTACATCAGAATTAGTTACTCGTATATTTTTCGACCCTATTTTCACAAAAAAAAACAGTAGCCGAATAAAGTGTTGAAAAATGTCCTTCGGGACTTAATGGGTTAGTAGTTATTTATGCAACAAGTGACCAAAAGGCATTTTTGCGCACAGTGTATACACGAGGGCTGGCGTCAGTCAGTACGATTGCGAACAAAAAAGATGTAAGGGCCGGCTACGCTGGAAGAAATAGATTGTTTTGGGAGCACAAGTATTGACTACGACGGCACGAGAGGCTTGTTTTACGCACACTGTGCGGAAAAAGCAGGGCACGTATTGCATACAAAATTGTGTGCGATAGTATGCTAATAGTATATTTTGTAACAAGTGCGCGAAGCAGTTGACTCATCCAGGAGTTGTTTTCACCGCGAGTCAACTTCCTCGTGGACTAGTTGCAAACGATATTTTTTAACTCTGCTTGCGAGAAACTAGGGTTTTCTGACGCTTTAAGGTAAAAAAACCCGTGTTTCGCGCATGCAGTGTTAAAAAAGTGCATAAATAACAAGATTGATATTTCACAAAATACACAATAGAATAATTTCATCATTAGAAAATGTGAGAAATTATCATATTTTTCATAAGAACTGTTTGAAATTCAAAAAAAAATACACAAGATTGAAATTAAATCACTCGCATGCATTTTTTATTAAGAATTTCATTTTTAAGACAATGCCAAAGCGTCATTTTGGCCTCATTGAACTTTTTCTATCTATTTTTGTATTCCGAAAAAAGGCTCAGCGTTGCCTTCTATTTTAACGCTCTGAACAACTGGTGCAAATTGCAACACTTTTTCATCGAATGTTTTCACTACAATGGAATTGACAATTTCAACATTATTTTTTAAATAAAAAATGTTGATCTCATATTCCTGGGAAACTGAGAGCACCATAAAGCCTTTTTCAAAATTCAGAATACAAAAAGGATGGGATAAGTTCAATTTTTTATGCTCTGACATATAAGCCCTATTAAAAGTTTTTTTAACGACCTTTGATACGCTTGCATTGGAAACTTGATTATATAATGAATTTAAGTTTTTACTGCTATTGATAAATTGTAAGCCATAAATAAACTGTGCGAAATGCAAAGATGGGTGACTTTCCAAATACTTAAGGGCCAGGCATACCCACTCAGTCGGTATTCAGTACCGAATTATTTTGTCATCATTTTTCTCATTGAATAATCGATCAATCATCTTGAAACTTTGTAATTACATTCAGGAGATTTATACGATTATGTCTGTTCTCTTGGTTTATATAACTATCCAGACTTTAGAGTAAATTAAATTTATTGTCGTATTTTAATTTTCATAACCTCTACAAACAAGATATTCCAAAAAAGTTAATTTACGTAAGCTTATGAGACAATTCCCTAAAAACATGACTGCAGGCAAAATATTATGAATCTCTTAAACCTAAATTCTAAAAACGATTAATACCTTGTAGCTATATAATCCGAATACAAGCCATCCATCCCTATCATATCCATTATAATAAATATAATTGATTTAATTATGCAATAAAACTTACTCTGAAACTCATTTCAAGATTTTCTCCTCCCCATATATCCATACCTTCATCATAGGTACCAAGCTCATAAAAGTAATCTTTGTCAATTGCAAATAATCCTCCAGCCATTGTTGGAGTTCTTAGTGGAGCAGTTCTGTCACCTTTACGTCTGTCCATTTCTCTTTGAGGTACTCTGTACCTGAGAATATTAGAACGTTTACAAATTATTTCATGAAAAGAAACTTGGTAGAATTTGAGGAATATTCACTAACCATCTGAAATTGAGTTTCCAATTAAATCCACCCCAAGTCATATCACTTGCTGTGACATACTCAAAAGTTTCATCGCTAATAACGTCTATGATTGGACACACAACGATCTTTCTATTGCTTGCAATCCGACTTAATAAGGGCTCTAACCAACCTTCCGTACACTCGCAATGAGCGTCAAGAAACGTTATGACTTTTCCAGTTGTATGCTTGGCTCCTAAAAGTCTAGCTCGTATCAGTCCAGATCGCACTTTAGTTCGATATACATAAGTCGGAACAGGAAGAGATTTGACATAATTTTCCAAGTCTTGTTTTAAGTGATCTAAACAAAAAAATTGAAAATTACAAATAGATAATACTTTTTCGAAAATTCAAAGTCATACCTCTATCACTGAAGTCATCAACGAGAATGATTTCTTTCAATAAAGATGTAGGAGATCTATTAATTACTGACCATACAGTTCGTAGAAGGGTACTCCAAGCTTCGTTATGGAACACAATTACAATACTCGTGTCAGGTAACAGCTTTGGATATTTTTTATTTTTACACGCACTTAATCTTACATCTTTTAAAGATCTATTAAGGGAAATCATATTGCTTGCCAGAAGATTAAATTGATTTAGTTTAAAAAGTTCTTTCTGTAAGGATTCTTGTTCTGGAGGTATGTTTACAGCTTTGCCCATTTCTCCTGGTAAATTTTCGTTTTCCCGAACTATTTTTGCAGGTCTCCATAACTTCAATTCATTTTTATTGTAGGCATTTTCTACTTCTATGATGGAATTTAAAGATAATTCTTTTGCAGATTCATGCATCGATTTGAAATATTCTTTATCATTTGTTTTTTTTGGGTAGTTCAATTCATTAACTTGACAATTGAGGCCAGAACCATTTATACAATCAGAGTAGAACATGAGAATCAAAATATCTATGAAAAACCAAACCAATGACGTAAGTAGAACCACTTGGCAAGTATGAATGCGAAATTTTGTGCGGAACATTTTAATTTTAAAGTATAGCTAAATTCAGTCAATACTAATACATCAGTACAACAATGTTATAATTGTATTATATTGGTTTCAAATTACGGAAATGTAATAAATGCATCAAATGACTACTATTTCATTTCTTGACGATTGACAATTTTGAACTTGACTCTGAAAAAAAAATTAAAAAGATCATTATCATTTAAGCAATTGCATTTATGAAAGTATACTGTGATATAATTAAGATTAAATTTAGTAGGTCACCATTTGTATGTATTGTTTTATAAGAAGTGAATCAGAAGAAACATATAACTTACAAGGAATCATTTCACCTTCAGAGAACAGATACCTTTCGAAATTTTTCATGACTCTAAATACATATAAAAACAAGAATCTATTCTTTACTTTGATCTCATATGTTCTAGATAAAAATCGTAACATAATCAATTAAAAAATTCTTCAAGATGTCACAGTCTCATTTTTTACATAATGAGTCCTGAAAATGTGAATCTGGATACCTTTTTTCTGAACTGATTTTCGAAAACCCTACGTAATAGTAACTGGCGCCTACCGTATTTTAGCCTTTTTTGGGAAATTTCTGATTTAGATTAAAAGAAAGTTCTATTTATCATCTAGTATTTTATTATTCTAGTAATTTTTTTAGGAACCAAAATCAGAAATTTTGAGGTTCCAAGCACTTTTTCCAGCTTCACCGTGTGATATAAAAGTAGATTTTGATTGTTCAGCGGTTTAAAG
Source organism: Trichogramma evanescens (assembly GCA_902732785.1). Taxonomy (NCBI): domain Eukaryota; kingdom Metazoa; phylum Arthropoda; class Insecta; order Hymenoptera; family Trichogrammatidae; genus Trichogramma; species Trichogramma evanescens. The sequence goes on from CACVKI010144753.1 coordinate 17,164, forward strand.
GTCCTGAATGTGATTTTTAACAACAGACTTGGACTTTTTATCAAACTTTTTATTAAAAATAATTTTTTTTTAAATTTTCTCAGTCACTTTTCCAAAGCAGAATTTAATTTAAAAAATAAAAATCTATAGGCCTTAAATTTTGGGAAATTGAACTGTTTTTTGAATTTTTACTATTTTTAGATATTGCCCATTTACATGATGGGTGAAGTTACTGGCTAATGTACAGATTGAATGAAATGGTTGTGAATTGTACTATTTCACTAATATTATAGATTCTTTAATTTTATAAATTATAACTCTTAGCATACAACAGTGAAATAAATTTCAAAAATGTTTCAAATTTTAAGCGTAATGATCATTTAATCTTTTCCATAAACTGAGGAAATTGAATTGAACTGAGAAAACTTGAAAGTTTTAATGTGCAACTCATCATAATATTAAAGATATAGTTGCTCAATCTTAAAATGAGTCCAAACAAATTATAAGTTATTAGAATGAAACTTTTGATAAAATTTGTAAGCTATAAAATTTCAACTTGACTACCACTACAATCAAGTGCAATTGTTTAGCAAAAAATTTGATGCTGCAATGCAATTTTGTGTCATAATATGAGCAATTATATCATTTGGTAGCAAATCTGACTATCGACAGTTTCTAAATTCATTTGAAAACCACAGACTAACATTTTTATAAAATTTTTGGTTGTACAATAATGGATATCCAATTTCTAGATAAGCACATGTTTATAACAAAAGTTAGATATAAGGTATTAATTTGTAATGTTTAATTGATTGTCTTTGATAATGTAACGTTCAAGCCAAAAACTTTTTTTAAAGCTTACTTTTTTAGTTCTTATACTACCATCGTTAGTACATAGAAACGTAAAACTTTAAAGTTAAAAGAAAATATATTTATTTTTTATTTACTACATTATGTTTATACTTATTGCATAAGATGTGCAGTATTAGATATAATACAGATTTAACTATTTTGGTTTGATCATAACTATAAAAAAAGTTTATTTAAACTTCTGAAATTTTCAATTTAAAAATGATAAAGTATTTCAAATGATAGCTAGATTCCTCTGTAGTTTCTCAAGTTAAAAAACACAATCAATTAATGATAAAGTTTCTCAAACAATCATAAGTGTTTGATATTCCAGTATCATATGCTATGTATTTCAATACAAAAGGTTATATTTTAAATTGTCTTCAAGTTATACATGAACAAATGGTAACTTTTTTTTCAATATAAAATATCAACCAGTAACTGTTGATATTAATCATTGTGGTTGAAATGAAAATATTGAAGAAATATTCTAAATAGTAGATGTTTTAAAAAATGATAACCCTCTTTCATTATTCAGAATTCAGTATTAAATTTTAATAAAAAGTAAAAAATATGCTTTGGACTTACCATACTATATCCTTTAACAAATACTTAAATCTCATTTGTTAATCATTTAATAGTAATATTATATATTATAAAAAATTTTGTGATAAGTCAAATCTCAAAATTTGCAAAACAAAGAATTTCATTTTATAAAAATATATAAAATTGATTCATGAGAAATCTTCATTGAAGATATGACGACAGTTCTCACAATTGAAATAACTTTTCGAAATCACATTCATTTCATTTCTGTACCATATTTCCAGTAGAGAAATGAAAACAACACAGACTTAGCACTCGAAAACTATGTATACACATAGTAAAATTTAAGTGATTCTTAATAGCAAGGTTTCGCCTCGGTACAATATTTGTGTATGTGATTATTATACAGTAGAATGCAGAATACACTATACGTATCTGCCGCGTCACTATTACATTAGGGTGACTCTATACACAAAAAAAACCAGGTAATGATTCGTGCAATTAGTTCAGTAACTTGAGAATACCAATATCATCCAAAAATCGTTAAATGTAAAAAAAAAACCTTCAAAAACCCAAATATAATTGTTATCTTTTTATTTTCATGTTTTTATCAAATTCGATCAGTCTCTTAATATATTATCAATAATAATCGAGAATCGCAAATCGTGATCCGATCGCATTAAAGATTTAAATGATTATGCAAAGCTTCGACACTTGATAAGTATTTTTTCACAGGAACTCGAGGGTATATTGGACAAGTCCCGGCAGAAACATTTGATGACTTAATTTCGACGAATTGGCAATACAAAGTTTGCGGTGTTATTAAGTCAAAAACTGTATAAGCCGATTTTTAACGGTCGAGTGCACGCTTTATATGCAAAACTGCAAATACTGCAACATTATTTCATTTTTAAGTGAAAGTTACTTTCTTTTTAAAAAAACCAGGTGACGAAATACTATTAATTTCATAAAACTTGCTTCTTAAAACGGATTCTTTTATTTCAAATAAATTATGTATTTTTTATGCAATTTATCTTCCAAAGAAATATTTGAATCACAGTAAGATTCGAACCAAGGTTCTTACGATTATCCGTCCCGGCACTTTATATCCATTGAGCACAATCAAATATTTGTGCACACAGCTGGAATTTAGTATACAATTACGGCTTGAATTGTCATATATATTTCCTTCCACGTAAATAAATCCACTTTAATTTCGTCCAGTTGTTTCCGGTAGAATGTGCAATCTTTCGTATGCTTATATATGTTCCAGTTCCTGTTCCACCCAAAAACTGCAGGACATAATGGAAGTAGTTCGAATGATGCTAAATAGAAAACACAGGATGGTTTGAATTAGTCCTTGGAAAACCAGGATGAACCAAACGGAGCAAGGTCACTGATCTACAATTATTTGATCCACATTTTGGTCAAATAATATAAACCTTTGATGAATTTTTTTAAGAAAAATGTTCACTGAAACGTTGGTCCTATGAGACTTGATATTGAATAGTAAATCAATGATTAACTTAATATGCATCTCTGCGGGGTTGGAAGAGTAATGGAAGAATGGTTTGGTCCATTGAACCATGTGTTTTTGCCTTCTCAACCTCTATTTTAACCAATGAATCCGATAGAAATTTTAAAGAGTAAAATTTATTAAAAATGCTGTATTTAAAAAAGCTTTTAACATTTGAAATGATGTAAAACGTTATATTTTTATTATAAACAATATTTTAATATTTTCCACTTATAATGGGACTCTTAAACTTCTTGAATCATAACAACGTTTTTTGGAGTGAAAAATTTTGATTTATCATTGTAACGCGTTGATCATTACGGTTATACCGGCGTATCTACAATAACATTCAACGTAGGGACGTGCTGTTAACGCATCAACGCAACCATGCAGTTACAAATATAATATCCTGTAATACTCAGTTTGATTGATCTATTTATAAACATTCAGTGTATAAAGAATTAAAACACGGTAAACTGAGATAAGAAAAGCATTTTAATTATATGTCAGAGATTAATTTTTAATTTTATTTTATAATCTCACCATACTAGTATACATTTAAAGCACATTTATCGAAATAGCATTTCGTATTGGAAATGGACTAACCTTGCTGAATAATAATCGCTTAATGTAACATAAAAATCGACTTACGAAATTCAATTCAATTGAAATGGAATCCTGCTTCAGATTTTTTATTTGATTCATTTATATTAGGATTTCCAAAAAAAAAAAATTATGAAAAGAAGGTACGTGAAATTATAAAAATTAATACATGAATGTTTTAAATTAAAAAAACTCACATTTGCCACATTTGTTTTTAAAACGACTGTAACTGGTATGTGTCATTAAAATGTCAATAGGTATTATCAAAGTTTATTATTCTTTTACAACTTACTCTAAAAAGTATGTTATACAGTTATATGAATGAAATATTAGATTTCTGCTTGAGTAATATCAGGTTATGACATAATTTTAAAATAAATGAAAGCAATAAGTATAAGAATTATCCAAAAAATAATAATAATTATTTCTACTGTCTTTATTTTCTATTTTGTGTCAATGAAACCAGACTAATAGCAAGGTAATGTCTTGACCATTATTAGCAATTTTTCTAATAAATTATTCCAAAAATACCACACAAATGATCTTGTTATTGCATTACAAATGTGTATATTCTTCCTTTTAAATAGATCATCCCTGTATAATCATAAATAATAGAGTATTTAATGGATTAACTTTATTAGACTTTGTTGAAGTAAAAGATATGACGCTACTATTTACGTTCAAGATTTTACATTGTAGATATACAATGACGTTTCTTGCAAATTGTAGATACTTGGATGGAAATAATTTGAAGTTTTCATTTTTAATGAATCATTTTATGATAAATTAAACATATCTACTCTTTCTTTAAAATTGATGATAGAAAAAATGACTACTAAGTAAAACCTTACTATTAAATTAAATTATTTTAAATCAAAAGTAGTTATAATGAATGATAACTAATATTGATGTAATTAAGTAAGATATAATTCAGTGTCATTATTAGTAATTGTGGATCTAATAATTTTATAAAAACTTCAAAATCACTTATATTAAATTGCCTCTCTTTTGTGATTTTTTTGTATTTTGATGAGTACAGTAATAGTAGTAGTAAAATTATTGAATTCGTTATAAATGCCATAAAATATATTATAGAATATACTATAGAGTATTCTATATTACAACTTGTTAAAATATATACTATAAAAATGCAATAGTAAAAGAATAACAAATTGCTTATATTATACTGATACAGTTAATTGCACTCAGGCAGATGATCCTTTCTTACAATTATCTTAAGTTTGATAAATGTTTATTATACCTTACAGTAATTATACTTAAACCAATTGTAAGCACATGATAGTAAAAAGTTTAAAAACATAAACAAATTCAATAAACACATTCAATAAATTATTGAATGCAAAAATGTTCTTTATAATGAATGAATTTTAATTTATGGTCCTTTTGGACGTATCATGCAGATTATTGTAGTTTATAATAAAATAAATCACACAGAAATTTAAATTGTACAAATTAAGTCTTTTATAATATGTTATTTTGATAAATTATTTGGATAAAGTCATTTCTGTCATGGAATTTTTGTTTGTTTACCCAGTTAAGCGTTTTCTTTTTACTAAATTCATTAATATTTCTCATCCAAGTGACTTTAGAAAAAAATACAATAAAAAGGTGCTGAGCAATTTAAAGGTTTGTTTCTATAGTAGAGAGAAGCATAAAACTTGGAACTTATTAAAATACAATCTAGACATTAATGGGCACAAAATCCACAAAGCTTCCTTTCATATCAACTATTACTTCAGTTATTTTTACATTTTCTGTATGATTGATAATGATTGTATCTACTCATCATTACATCATTACAATATTATAAAAAATATTGAAAAAAGAATTTGTGGTGGTTTTTTTTCATGAAACGGATAAGTACACAGACCTGTTTAAATCAAATAAAAACCAAATCACAGGTTTTTCTAATACCTCCGAATTGAAAATGTTTGCATCGTATTGTATAAAGTTATAAGGTCAATGGGGGTATATTCGCTCATGTACCTATATTCGCTCACTTTTATGGTCAATTAATTATATTAATTTTTAAAGTGAGTAAAACGAAGAAAAAAAAATATAGGCTTATAAATAAACATATTGAGATGTACACCCAATATTTATATACTTAAATTAAGTTATAGAATTTTAGAAAAAAAATCAATTCGCAATCAACTTTTGCTGC
>CACVKI010144754.1:10119-44480 GCA_902732785.1 Trichogramma evanescens
TCTCTCTCTCTCTCTCTTTCTTTAACTTTTTCATTTATCCTTTTATCAGAATGAATTATTTCATTATAATATCAATTCTTCCAAGTAGGCATTTAAACTCAAATGTATTAATATTATTTTAAAAATTATGGAAAAAAACTTGGACTGACACAAATTCTTTCCCAATGGTTATTATTAATAATACTGTTTAATTAAAATAACTGGTAAAAAACTGGTCTTTTTTTTTTAGTTTTCTTGTATACTTATGATATCTGATATTTAATTATATTATTGAGATTTCAAAATATTTCATGATTGAATATTATAAATATTTTTCATCATTTGTTTTAGAATCTCTTCTAATAAAACTATCATTGTGATCTTTTAATTTTCAATAATTGTCATTTAAAACAATCTTTTTTATTTATCACAGAAGCTCTACTTCAGAGTAGACCTCTTCCACATATTCCAGCTTTGCCAGAGAGTGATCCACCAAGTACATCTAATACTCCATCAATTTCACAACAATCTACTTTGGATCAACATGTCACTGTTACATCAAGTGGGCTTCTTGAAGCTGCAAATAGGTTCAATATATTTATACTTATATATTATTTTTAAAGATAATATTTTCCTTTAAAGTATTATCAGAAATAACTTTTGTTTTGATACAATCATATTGTTAGTGAAAAGAAAAAAAACGTTCAGTTATTTATATTTGAATAATAAAACCAATATAAATTATTTATAATAGATGGACTAGTAAGGAAAATCTCTTAGCTCAAGAAGAAGACGATCCACAACTTTTTGTTGCTCTTTACGATTTTCAAGCAGGTGGAGAAAATCAGTTGGGTTTAAAAAAAGGTATGAAACTATTAGTATATTTTTTTTTTAAATAATAAAGTTTACAACTTTTAAAAAGTATTTCTTAATGACAATTTTATGCATATTATCAGGTGAACAAGTTCGAATTTTGAGTTACAATAAAAGTGGAGAATGGTGTGAAGCTCATTCAAGTTCTGGTCAAGTTGGTTGGGTACCATCAAACTATGTTACCCCAGTTAATTCATTAGAAAAACATTCTTGGTACCATGGTCGAATATCCCGAAATGCTGCTGAGTATCTATTAAGTTCTGGTATAAATGGAAGTTTCCTTGTCAGGGAGTCTGAAAGTAGTCCAGGTCAACGTAGTATATCATTGAGATACGAAGGAAGAGTATACCACTACAGAATTAATGAGGACAATGATGGAAAAGTAAATGATATTTAAATTTAATTACTAATGAATTGAAAAAATGTATCAAATGATTCAACCAATTACATTTTGCAGATGTATGTAACAACAGAGAGTATTTTTAATACATTAGCTGAGCTAGTGCACCATCATTCTATGCTTGCTGATGGACTTATAACTCAACTTTTATACCCTGCTCCAAAACGTAATAAACCAACTGTATTTCCACTAAGCCCAGGTTTGAACTAGTTTTTCATGTTAATGATTATCTGTTATTTTTGTATATTTATTTAAATTTATACTTATAGAGCCAGATGAATGGGAAATTAATAGGACTGATATTGTGATGAGACATAAACTTGGAGGGGGGCAATATGGTGATGTTTATGAGGCAGTATGGAAAAGATATAACATGACTGTTGCTGTAAAAACCTTGAAGGTTGTTATCTTCATTATTTGAAAATAAAATGCTTTTTATTTGATAATTAAAAATCAAATTGATATTTTGTAGGAAGATACTATGGCATTAAAAGATTTTTTAGAAGAAGCAGCTATAATGAAAGAGATGAAACACAGAAATTTGGTACAATTGATTGGAGTTTGTACAAGAGAACCTCCTTTCTATATTATTACAGAATTTATGAGTAAAGGAAATTTATTAGATTATTTACGTAATGAAAGTAAACATCAAATTAATGCTGTAGTATTAATGCATATGGCGACACAAATAGCTAGTGGCATGAGCTATCTTGAAAGTCGAAGTTTCATTCATAGGTAAATTATTATCTATTTCTAAGCAGCAATGAACAGCTACTTTGAACTCGATTTAACATGATAGTGTTTCGACTTGCAAATTAACATAATAATCATTATATTGATTTGAGAATTTACTCAAAAATATATGTATACATGTGTTCATTACTATGTTTATTCGCAAGCCAATACGTCATAACAAATCAAGCACAGAAGCTGCATCATTTTGCAAAGAAGTGTCGAAATACGTGTATTTAGGGAAGTAAATAGTAGATGAATTTTTATTTTTATTTACTTTCTCAAGTAGATTATACTAATTGCCTTGAATATTTAAACTATAAATAGATATTTTATTTCGTTTATATACTGAAGAAAGATACATTATGTTGGATAGCATGCTGGTTAGCATGAGAACCAATTAATTTTATAACTAAAATGGAACTTTTTTATGTCGTGCAGAGATTTAGCTGCTAGAAACTGCTTAGTTGGGGAAAGCCACCTTGTTAAAGTGGCGGATTTTGGATTAGCCAGATTAATGAGAGATGATACATATACAGCTCATGCTGGTGCAAAATTTCCTATAAAATGGACAGCCCCAGAAGGTTTAGCTTACAATAAATTTTCAACAAAAGTAAATGAGTATAATTTTTAAATGATTATTATGAAATTCTTAAACTTAATGCCTTTTTAATTTTTTTAGTCTGATGTTTGGGCGTTTGGTATTTTACTATGGGAAATCGCTACTTATGGTATGTCTCCTTATCCTGGAGTAGATTTAACAGATGTATACCACATGCTTGAAAAAGGGTATAGAATGGAATGTCCTCCTGGTTGTCCGCCTAAAGTATATGAATTGATGCGTCAATGTTGGCAATGGTCTGCCTCTGATAGACCAACATTCAAAGAAATACATCATTCTTTAGAGAATATGTTTCAAGAATCAAGTATAACAGAAGGTAGAGTATTTGTTGAAAATATTTGCATATTAAGTACCTGGACCGTATTTTTCGTTAATCCCCAATCAAGAAGTAAAAATGTTGCTTTGCTTGTTGGCATAAGATGATACTTGAATCTTAGATATCATGAAAAAATTATATTTCGATTAAAGTACTTAATAAAATTAACTTATTTCCATAGAGGTCGAAAAACAATTGCAAGGTAGTGGGTCACAAATTCAACTTTTACCAAGCAACAAATCACAAACAGGTAGTTCAACAAATATTCATGGACTTGTTCTTTCAACCGAACAACTTTCAAACAGTATGCCAGGTAATAATGCAATGACCAAATTGATATAATTTATTATACATAATTGCTCTACTTTACACTTTTTTTTAATATTTTAGAATCAAGTTCTGGCGGCAAATTGAGCACATTTACAGGAGGATTTTCAACAAAGGGCAATAGCAGTTTAGTTCAAATGCGAAGATCAACAAATAAAAAAGGCAAACAAGCACCTGCTCCTCCCAAACGTACAAGGTCAGTTTTTATATTAGTGTTTATAATTTATATTTCAATGATTAATTTAAATAAAAAATTTTATTGAATTGATGATTATCAAAAGTTGAGAAAATTCTATTTTGCATATTAGTAAAAATAATGCATTGTGAAAAATTGTTGACATTTTTTATAAGTAGCAGCATATAGATCAAATTCTATATTCTTCTTCAATTCTTCTTGAATAATTTGAAAAACTAATCATGTAAATGTGATCTTAAAATTTGATAAAATATGAATGATACTTAAAAGTATGGAAAATAAGGTAGAACGTCAATGTTGAACTTCTAAAAATTCTAAATTAAATTAAATTTACTTACTCATCACTTTTGTATTTGCAGTCTTCTTTCGTCATGTAGCTCTTTTCGAGATTCAGCATATCAAGATCAGGATCATCAAAATACAGATGTGCCAAATGTTGTATTACACGATAGCAGTGATCTAAATGGTATTGACAAGATTATTCAAGGTATTTTGTCATACGAATCAGTCCGAACTGACAGTATTTTTTGCACGCATAGTAAAAATTACAACCCTCCCTAACCTTGCCGTTTTAAACAGCATCACTGCAATTAAATTATCTTCTATGGTATAATTACAATAAATATACATACATTTAGTAAATATACATGTACAATATATATATATATAATTATATATTATGTTTATAATAATATATATATTATGTATGTATATACTTTCAAAACATAAATTAGTAATTTGATCCCAAAAAATTAAAAAAGGTTGCATGTACCCAAAGAAAAAATACATAGGAAATGAGTACCAATGTTACTTACCTATTTTCCTGTAGAAGTTGCCAAGAGTTATCACAATTCAATTTTACAAATCATTTTCAAATCTTTGTTCGTAGAAGATACTGTATTCAACAAAAATTTTTGCATGAATCACCCATTTTTAAAAGGCATATTCGATTTTTATTGCATCATTTTGAGTATCCCTTGATAATAGTTGATTGAAATCATTAGATTACGCTTATTTTCACATGATCATCATATGATAGGCCAGTCGTGGAACATTTTTTTATGTGAAAATATTTTACAGCAAACTGACTGCACTACCTTGTAATAAATAAGTCTTGTCTTAAATAATATGATAATTGATCTTAAGTGATATTGATTGTGGGGTCTCTATTGATTCTTGTTTAAATCTTTAATTAAGTTTAATATAATCTTCTTAGGAGTGAAAATAGAAAAATTTATAAACTTTTTTATCAAAGTGATTTGCTAAATGACAAAATATTATGAGCTAGTATTATTGATTAAATTATAATTAAGTATTTATTTTATTTTCTTATAACATTGTTTTGCAGTCAAATTGAAGTAAAATGCATTATTTAAGGAGATGGCAAAGCCAGCCCAAAAATAAAAATTTCAATTCAGTTTTCTAAAACTTTTACTAAATATTTCTTTAAAAAGTTTTATACTGACCTTCCTTTTGAGGTCTTCAAGGGTATCATAAAGCTCTTTAGAGAAATATTTAGTAGAGGTTTCAGAAAAATGGATAGAAGATTTGATTAATGAACTGACTCTGTCATTCTCTTAATTGGCCTATTAATCATGGGCAGAATTCTTCAATCATTTCAGCAATATGAAAATTAATCAATCATCTAAATTTCATTTTTCCATGCTATTTTTACGCTTTCCACCATTCAAGCAGTGTTAGGTGATTTTACATGTTACCATATGAGATGATCATCTTCAGTTTATCTCACTGGTTATTATTAACATTTTGCTGTGTATACCATCATTATCATTATCGTCAGTATGTTAGTTTTATGATTTGATTTATGTCATTATGGTCATATGCATTGCAGTTACTATGAAAGATATTATAACAAAACAAGTTCTTATTTGAAAATATGCACTTTACATTACCGACTTTCTCATTAGATATTGCTAGATGTGTATGTGAAAGAATTAAGAATTGCAAAAAAATTTTAAAATGATCATTATTAGATTTTTTACTTCAAAATTTTATACAATATATGAACCTCTTAAATTTTTTATAAACTTTCATTTTTTCTGTTAAGATGAAAGATTATTTAACAATGTGTGAGAAAGAAAATATACCGAGAACTTTATTTCTGAATTCTTAATTATAGTGAGATAAAGTTTGATCAAAAGCATCAATAAATATTTTATAATAAATAAATTTTCATGTTAGATATGAATTCAGGAAAAAAATTCTCATAGTAAAATTGGTGAAAAATTATTTCAAAATTTAATTTAAAAAAAATGAACATAATTAAGATTAAATACATCTGAATATTAAACGAACTTATTGCTTCGCCACTATTTTAGAGATATACTTAAAAATCCACAATTCATTTCTATATGGAATAAAATATCAATATTGTCAAAGACTTTGTTGATGACAGTTAAGTTGAGTGCTATTTATAAGAATATTCGGTACATGTTGAAAGAAAGCAAAAAATACTGTGGATCTGGCAGATACGTAAGACATCGTAGGATAAATTTAACGAATAAATGCGTTAGAATCGGTACTAATTGATATTTTGATAAATATACAACTAAATCGGCTACCAATGCGAAATCGAACGTACAAACTCAGGAGTAGTGCGAGATACGACGACGGGTAATAATCAATCAGCCAGCGGTGCCGATTGGGACATGGAACACGACGGCGACAGCTCTCAAGGTGGCGGCGGTGGCGCTAGTACCAGTGACGCGAATTTCGGGACGCTGCTGTCCATATCCCCAGAACCGACGTCCAATCATAAACGATTAACAAAGCCACGCGCACATGCGTCTAAGGAAGTGCTGCCACAGAAGGTATCGTTAACTACTGCCATTGTCTATCTATCTCAATCATTTTCTACAGTTCTGTACAGTACACGAGGATTCAGCGCTCGTTCACGATCGCGCGGGTATGCGTCAGCGTGCTTGAGTCTAAGCCGCTTGTTCGCCAAACCCATTGCACTCTAATGACATGCAATAGGCTGTGGAAGCGGCAAAAATGTAAAAACACTTGGCATTGCTTGAATGCTATTGCGTCAGAGACGCGATTTACCTCTTGTACCTTTGTCTTTTGCATACATGATATAATTTCATATGATACAATTTTGAGATAACACCGGAACAATTGTTTTTTTTTTTTTTTACAGCTGGTACACGTGGGAGCTTTAGAGGTGCAAAATGTTAAAAGGGCCATCCACCGGTACGGAACATTGCCGAAAAATGCACGCATCGGAGCTTATTTGGAAAGCTTGCGTCAGAGCGGGACTCCGGATAGCGAAGGAACGAGTGCCATTGGTATCGATCAGCACGAGTCATTCGAAGCACCGGCTAGCATAAATTGCAGCCTCATGGAGCGCGCGTCCAATCGAAATCAGTTGCAGCAACGCCAGCAAAACAATTCGCTCTCGCCTCGCCAAAGCAAGTTGCGCGGCTCGGCCCAGATGACGCGTAGCAACTCGTCGTCGGGCGTTGTTACGCCTCAAAGTCAAACTCAAACGCAGACTCCGCACTCAGGCCGCAAAATTTCCGAGCTGAGAACTTTTTGTGCTCCTGTACCCCCGCCTAGCTTTCGGGGGCCCAGTCCGCCGCGACCGACACAGCCGAGTCTGGCTGATCTGGAGTTTCCGCCTCCGCCCCTTGATCTACCACCTCCACCGAGTACGGACCTGCTCGGTACAGCCGATCCTGGAACGACGGACCTCGAATGCTCCGAGCCTTCGGCGATAGAAGCAAGCTCTCGATTCGGTGTAAACTTGCGTCCTCGTCGCGAGCGTTCGGCCGAGCCAGCGCTTCGAACTATGGCTGATGCTTGCGGTCAGACTTCGCCCCAAAAAGCGAGCGACGCGCTTGAGCTACCTCTACCTCCTCCTCCGCCACCACCGCCTCAGGAAGAGCCAGCTGCCGCCGGTGCTTCGTTCAGCAATAAGCCCGGCATGAAGGAGCTGCTCGAACTCAAGCTTATCAATGAGATCAAGCAGAGCGGCGACGACGGTGAGCTACCAGCGCCGATGCGTGGATCGACCGGAAGGCGCTTCGATCCCGCGTCCCAGCTATTATCGGAGCTGTGCGCAGGCTTGGCGCCACCCGAGTACGCGAGTACAAACGTCATACCGTCCGTTGAAAGCCCTGAACCTACCGGCTTGGGATTCAAATTAAAGCGAGTTGAGCGTAGGCCCAAGGAGGACACCGACGGTGCAACAATAATCGATTTCAAAGCCCGCTTGCGAAAAGTTGAGCCTGGTGAGCGAGCGCCTCCCTCGCCAAGTTTCGGCTTGGCCGTTGACGAGCGTAACGTTCCATCGGCCTCGGACTCGGATGAGCCACAAGATGACAAACGATGCAGCACCGGCAGTATCAGTAGTTTGAAAAAGCTTTGGGAGACTAAAGAGCAAGAGCCGATCCCCCCCTGTAGTCCACGTGCCCCCCATCGAAGCGAAGAACCGACAGAGGAATCGCCGGAAGAAACGAATACTGCCTCGTCAGGTCGCCCAGCAACTTCTACAAGTGCTACCCGCAATTGGCCACCATCGGCACGCGAAGCAGAATCTGAGAAACCTGTGGTGCCAATGAAACCCAGCAAACAACAACCCACTGCCTTGATCAAACCGTTCGGATTGTCGATTTACGCTACGCCTAACTGTCATAAATCCCCCGAAATTGGAAATAGTGAATCCGCAGACGCTAAAACTGGAAAACAGTCCATTCTTGAGATCATCAATGTATTGGAGAACAGCATCGTTAGTCTAAAAGCCAACCCGAACAGTGCAATTGCTAGCTGGTTGCAGCTCTCCGATAAAGTTGGATTATTGCACGGAATGTGTACCTGCTATGCGCAAGAGATGTCGGAGCACGTACCTGCTCATGCAAAATTTCAATTTCGCGATGTATCTTCACGGCTGGAATTGCAGGCACGACACTTGCGTGCTGCGGGATCTCGTAATGTTGATGAAAATACGAGGCTTCTCAACGATTTGTACAACACGGTCAAGGATGTAAGCAATGTCGTACAAAGATAAAGCTAAGGAACTATAAAAGCTTTTTGTTTATTCTTTCATTATGAGTAGTATTTGTCTAACAAGGCTTCAAAATCAATGATAGTGCGAATTCAGCTAAATTCGGTCGAATGAATACAATGTGCTAATTGCTGAAAATTGATATATTCTACGATCTAAGTCATTAAACCACTGTCCAATGACCGAGACTGACCGGAGGACCTGGCATCCAGTGTCTCACCGCTAGAATAGACATTATACTGAGCGTTATTTTTATGATCGAAATGCAACGATTGCAAAATTTATCTACTTGTGTATTTCGCGAATCTATTGACAGATGCTTAAATAATCATCGTGCAGTTACAATTTATTAAATTATACATAAAAAAGTATTTATTCTCTCACGCCGCTGAAACTATTAGAAAGTGATGTATACAATACAAATGCAAATGATTTGCCGATGCAGACAATTGCATGATCATGTAGACTTAGGATTAAAAAAATGATATTGTTGCTGTGACACTCTTCTCTCTCTCTCTCTCTCTCTTTCTCTCCCTCCCTCTCTTTCTCTTTCTCTCTTCATTTGGCTCTATTTCCATACATTCATCTATCCATCCATCTTTTTTTCATAAAAATATTATATATAATTTTATATAACTGTTTACGACTCATTACTAACGTAATTTTTATATATTGTAATTACTGAATATTCTGTGCGCTAAATCTATGGTATTTTAAGTCTATTAATAAGTAACTTTTATGTTTTTCCATGTATATTTTTAGAATGAGACAATATTGATAATGATTTTCTGTCTATGACCAAGTCAGATTAATGACTTTATTGTATCGCTACTTTTCATAAAATTAGAAACAAATTAACGAGATTTATCAAAATAAACGACCATATGTTCAAACTTGTCAGAGTGTTGATATGATTGTGAACTTGAAATGTTTTCCTGTAATTAAAAATCGACATTTTGTTGCTCTACTAATAGTGGTTTTTTTTAATAATAATTATTATCAAAGATAGTACAAGCTCTATTGTAAAGAGCATGTGTAAGAGCATAATCAGTTGTGTTTTTATGTAGAATTGTATTGAATTAAATCATATGAATACAAAAAATAAAAAATCGAAAATTGCACTAAAACTTTTGTTTTACCATTGTGTATATTAAAATTGATTATTGACTATTCCAATTTTTTGCTCTCTGCATAGGTATATTTTAATTTATTTAATTTTTTAAGTTTTATTTACTTTAGTTCAAGTTTTTTGGAAGTATTTAAAATTATTCACAAATATTTGTTACTTTATCAGTAAAATTACAAGATAATTTTGCTGGTATGTGTGCAAATTGCAACCAGTGCACAGAATCTTTATTTTAATTAAATTTTTATTTTCATCTCACCTTTGAAAAAAACTGCAGAGCTTTGAACCTTGTCAAATGAGTCATTGTAATTATTTGAATTAGTTTTTGCTGCTTTCTACAATTGTTTTTTACCCATCATTTGATATTCGAGACTGTCTAATCGACGATCACTGGATATGACCCAAATAACCCATTATATTGTGGTTTCGCATATGGCCAAAAAATAAAATGGACAGTTTCTTCATTTTTTGGATAGATTCACAAAGGGAAGGTATAATTCAAAATTTACATAGCATAAGGTAGATAGTATGAAATTTAAAATAATGTAATTTAACTTAATTTTATATACAGGATACACATGATTGTAAAGCTAACTTTCTAGAGCTTCTTGAGTTCTGAAACAATCGCTAACTATTTTCCATTTATCTCCTAAAGCTGTTATTAAGAAATTTTGATTGAAAGTTTTAGCTGATTTTTCATGATAACGAACTTGGCCACTAATTTTAACCAAAAACGTCAATTGGTTAGCCACAGCAGGAACTAAAATAAATACAAGTATTTATCAGAAATTATATTCATTAAATTTTTAGTTAATGTTATTCAATTGTAACTAAATAATTTTAAATTATCCAGTTTTATTTACCTGTGACTGGCTGAGCATCTAAAGTTATCACTGTGTGATCAGAAGCAGGAAGTTCTGTCCAAAAATGTTGTATTTTATCTTTACCCTCAATACCATTGCCATTCCATATCAAAATAGCTGAATCCATATAAAGTCTCGACATTAACTGTTTTTAATTAAAATAAACAATCATAATTTATTTATTTCAAGAATATATAATAATATATAATATTATAATTGGAAACTTACATATCTTCTTTTATCTAAACTTTCATAGTATAGTTTAGTGAATTCTTCTGCTGTGCGACAGGCTTGATCACTTTTGGCTCTGAGGTCCTGAAAAATTAATTTTTATAATAAATCTAGTGAACAGCACATACAATGGAAGAAAAAAGTTTGTTTATTAGATAGTTTAATAAAATTCACAAATATTAGTTATAGAAACACGTTTCAGTGTTAAATTTTGGTTATAATAAATAATTTAAAGCTTCGTTAATTTTTATTCGATTACG
This sequence comes from Trichogramma evanescens, assembly GCA_902732785.1. Taxonomy (NCBI): domain Eukaryota; kingdom Metazoa; phylum Arthropoda; class Insecta; order Hymenoptera; family Trichogrammatidae; genus Trichogramma; species Trichogramma evanescens. The sequence goes on from CACVKI010144754.1 coordinate 21,074, forward strand.
ATTTTATCGTTTTTCTTAAAAAAATAATTTTTGATTTATCTACTTATTTATAAAAAAACCTCATACGACTTAAAAATATATGATGATGCATTGAAAAATACATCTTTGTATGAAAACTATGCACGTGCTTACCTCGTCCATTGTATATGAGTAATCTTTTTTTATCTTTAACCACGCGTCAATCAACTATCACTATCCTTTCAAAAGCGGGTGACAAAGCAATGAGAAAAAGACTAATAAGCGAACTCAAAATAATTCCATAGGTTACATGGCAGTTTTTCTAAACGTTAGATTTATTCATTCGGCTTAGGTCTCTGGAGGCTGGACTCTGATCTGATGTATATTACTGCAGCGATGTGACGAGAACACGCGTGGCGCTTTGACTGGGCATCTATTTACTTCACGCCGTAGAGAGGTGAAGTATAGTTGAAAGTTGAATTAAAGCACAACAGTGGATGCCTAAGGATCTTGGCTTGACCGGAGTAACGACGCGACTACCGACGATGCAATGCGCCGAAGCAAACTTTTACGGCCGCTGAACTGAACGGACTGTTGGTTTGATGATGCGATATAGCACATAGCCCACTGCTACGCTGAGGAGTAGGTATATGCTACCGAGCAAGAGAAAAAGAGAGAAAGATAGAGGAGAGTGGTGGAGACTAGATGCGGACGACGCGAGCGCAGTAGACCAAAAGTGCAGAGTGCAGACTGCGAGAGAGTGAGACGGAGCGCCGAACGGAATATAATGAAAACAAGCAGCAGTGAGAAGAGCCAGAGTGCAATATAAGAGCCCATGTACTGGCGCAAACGAGTATATATACACACACACACACACACACACACACACTGTATATACAGAACAAGTGTGTCCAACTGCATCGTGAGTTCGTATTGGGCCTCAGCAGTCAGCTCCAGCGCAGTAGACAGTGTATAGTTGATGCTTGTTGGGGGCTCTGCCTGCAGCCTGCAAGACTACTATACACATAACTCTCAGTTCAGGGCACACACACTGTCTACATTCAATAAGAGGAGTTAGCATTAAAGGCAATAGCAACAATGATTCTATTGTAGATATCGTACATGTCTCGAGGCAGTGCACATGAAGTTTACTACCCTACAAGCAGCGGCTTGGGTATGAGTGCGTGCGTGTAAGAGTGCCTAAATTCGAAGCCATACTCGCGGATCGAACCACACGTCCATTGACTCGTCCGACCAGCCAAGACGATAAGTGTCGGGAGTTGCTACCATAGTTTTTGCTAATTGTATCAGCTTTCATGAATCATGATGTGTTTATACGTTCTGTTGCAACTTGCACTTGGTGTATAAGGCTGAACTCTCTCCGCGCGAGTTAGTAGTGTGCACTAGCGCCATCTATATTGTCAATGTTGTTGAGCTGTGCCGTGCACTGTGCTCCGTAAGTTGAGTGAGCAGCAGCGACAGCAGCAGTAGTGGGCAACAACATTGAGGACGACTAGATAGAAGCTACAGCGACGACGACGACGTCGACTATTACGGGGTTCGAGAATCAGCAGCAACCTCGCCTCGGTAGTGCAACGATCGCGCGCACATCGATGATTGTACGACGACATGGATATGTAAGCGCCGCCCCATTTGTCATTGCCTGCATTTCGCTACCCGCGACTCCGCAGCATTGCCGCCCCCGCGCGCGTCTTTTCTTGCTTGTTTTCGTCTGCATTGAAGGTGGCCCGTGGCCACAGTTCGCTTTGGCTATCCCGTCGAGAGGGCGAGAGTGTGCCAGCCACGTACGACCTTGCTGCATTTAAGCTATCACCCCGGGTCCCGGCGGCACACGCGTCCGTGTTTACGCTGATAGCGGCGCCCTCGCTTGCACTCTGTAACCTCGGCCAATGACGCACTACACTATTCACCCGCTTTTGTCACTTCGTCTATACAATTGTTACGAGTGAGCTTCTTCATCTATCTTTCTCTGTTGCTGCTGTTTATTATCTTGATACACTGATTTCATCAGTTTTGACGCACCGAATGTTGACCATGACAAGGCCTCCTTATGATGCGTATATCGCCATAATTATTCTTATGAATGTTGAGGCCCTTGCTCTGATGGCCTGCATTATTTATCAAGTTTTGTTTTATCATTCAATCAATTTAGGGCTTTACGAAACATTTAACGTTCTTTAACTGTAAACATCATAAAAAAATTAGGAATTTCATCTCATTTTAACCTTTCACTTTTCACTCCAAATGTATTGTTACTTAACAAAAATACTCAATCAATTAAATTATTAATTAGTTAAGTCTATAAAATTATATGTTAAATTTACTCTACCTAATTGTTCAAATATATATTTATATTTCTAATTTTGTTTGTTTTCAGATTTAGAGTAAAATCAATTGACAGATAATCCATTAAAGAACTACCATGTAGTAAGTATTAAACGCTAATAAAGATTCACATGTGAATAAAGTTGTTTTTCTGCTATAGTCATCTGAGGATAAGTGCTAAAAATATCCAAACAATGATTTGATGATTATAAGTAAACTGTAATTTATTAAATAATTTATATTGTAGATAAATAATATATTGTAATTTAAGTACAAAATTTATATTTTTTCTCATCTTGTAAATATGTGATATTTATTGAGTACTGGTTCCAAAAATTTTGAATAAAATTTTTTATTATAACTTTTTTTATGCGTGACTTATAGTAATACAATTTTTGGCACTTATAATCATTAGAGCAAAATAATAATTGAAGCAAAATTCATATTAATGATTAATAAGTTTATATGCATAAAATTATTGTGTTTGATTGAATGTTGATTATTTGTAGGATACGCAACAATTATCTATGTGTCACGCACCAGTAGATTGCTTGGTGTAAAAGAATGGCACAACGAGGGAAGAGGAGCAATAAAAACGACAATGACTCAGCATATAGTCTGGGCCCAATTAAAAGGAGGAAATGCAGGGTGGATTCTTCAGCTACTGATACACAAATATCAGCTGCTACATTGGGTCCTTCTGAAGAAGAAGAAACAATGGCCTCGTCCAGTCAAGGAGGGTCATCATGGACCCCTAGACCTCAAGAAAGAATATCTAACATATACAACAGATCAGTGGCTGAAGCTCCTGCCGAGCTTTATCGCAAGGATCTGATAAGTGCAATGAAATTGCCTGATAGCGAGCCACTTAATCTCAATGATTATTGGATTATTTCTGATCAGTGGAAGCAAGAGTGGGAAAAAGGTGTTCAGGTTCCTGTAAACCCAGACTCACTTCCAGAACCCACTGTATTACGCATTCAAACGCCACCCTCTAGTAGACTCTATGGCGAATTCAAGTTGTAAGATATTTTTCGTTTTAATTTAATCGTACAGATTTTTAATTACACAAATTATATCAATCTGGGTGTATGTTTATTTTAGACCAAAAAAGTATTTAAGAATCTGCAAAGATGAAGGATTTAATGTTGAGCATCATTTTTTGAGTACTACTCCAGCAAGAGCAGAAAAAGCCTGTGGTTATGATTTAGATGATACAGATATTGCTTGGCTGGAAATTTTCAATGGAGAACGAGCAATGGTAACTCATTAATCAATTTTTCATTTATATTCTATAAATTGAAGATGTTGCTACTATTTCAAATTTATTTTGTTTATTTTAGTGTGGACAATCTTCTATTACTGAGTCACAATTAGAACGAATAATAGAAGAATTGGAACATTGTTGCTGGGATAAAATTCAAATTATATTAAAGAATGAAGAGGGTCTAGGAATTGAATTTGATGAAAATGTCATTTGTGATGTTTGTAGATCTGTAAGAATTTGCTTAATTGAGTAATATTTTTTGATTTTCATTGTATTTTTATATTAATGACCATAACATTTTTAGCCTGATTCTGAAGAAGGCAATGAAATGGTTTTTTGTGATTTTTGCAATATTTGTGTACATCAAGCTTGTTATGGTATCACTTCAATACCGGATGGATCATGGCTGTGCAGAATGTGTACACTTGGACAGAGACCTGCATGTGTTTTATGCCCTAATCCAGGAGGGGCAATGAAATCTACACGTAGTGGGCAAAAGTGGGCACATGTATCTTGTGCGTTGTGGATTCCTGAAGTTAGTATAGGCTGTGTGGAAAAAATGGAACCCATAACTAAGATATCCAGTATTCCGGTAAATATTATTTGTAATTGTACAGTTCTTACTTTTTCAAATGATATTACATTGTCTAATGTTCAATTATGTGAAAAAATAGATTTAAAACTTTTTTAAAATTTTTCACCAAAAATTTTTATTTATCAAACTAATTTTACCATTTATAATTTTTAGCAAAGCCGATGGGCTTTGATATGTGTACTTTGCCGAGAACGTATTGGTGCTTGTATACAATGTAGCATAAAAACGTGCAAAACGGCTTATCATGTTACATGTGCTTTCAAACATGGTCTTGAGATGAAAGCTATCATTGAAGATGAACAAGCGGAAGATGGCGTTAAACTAAGAGTAAAATTATTTTCATTAAAAATTTTTATCCATACTTTAAATAGATAATTTGACAATTCTTATAATAAATACAATTGTAATTTTTTCAGTCATACTGTTTGAAGCACAGCAAATCAAATGTTAAAGATAAACCTAGCAGCGGAGGTGGTGGAAACGGAAATGAAAAAGGCAGCTCTGATTCTGATGAAGGTGAAGTTCGTAGAAGAAAACGTAAAGATATGAGTTCAGAAGAAAAAACTCAGGCTCGTGCTGCAAAGTAATTTTTGTTCTTAGTTAAACTTATTGATCTAATTCATTTTCATCTGTTAATTTTAAATATATATATATATATATTTTTTTTACACAGATTACAAGAAATTGAAGCAAAATTTTATAAGCACGTGAGTTTAAAAGATGTTTCAGCTCAGCAATTAGAGGTAGACTTAGATGCCGTCATATCCGTTTATAATTATTGGATACTCAAACGAAAGGTAGAATATTTAATATTACTTAAATCTTTAAAATTTCACATTGAATTATTTTTGTGATTGGCTTGAATTACATTAATCAATGCTGCAAATACAATGAGACACTTTTTTTTAACAGTCTGGTCATAATAAACCTCTGCTACCACCTCGCTGTGGGGAATTATCTGGTGCGGGACTTCGAGCTCAAGGTAAAGCAGCAGATAATGAAAAAATGCGAAAATTCGTACAGTTAAGACAAGATCTAGAACGAGTACGAAATCTTTGTTATATGGTGAACAAACGAGAGAAACTTTGTCGTACTTTCTTACGTCTACGAGAACAAACTTTTTACAAACAAGTGCTTATTGTTGATTTGCCTAATCTACATTCGTCAACACTCTCAGCAGTTCTGGCAGCTAATCATGGTCCTTCAATATACGATCACCTTTATTCGCATGCTGATGCTGATCACCATAACCGTAGTGTTGAATCATTAATTGCTTGTATAGAGAATTCTGATTTACGAGGATTGTCTGGTCCAAGTGACAGTGCAAAACATGAACCTAATTTTAATGGTGCAATTAATAAATCTTTGCATTTTAATGGATCAGCTTCTCATAAAAAAATCGGCAATTCAAATCCCTCAGCAGCAAGTGATGAAAGTGAATCTGAACAAAAACCCAGTAAAAGTTCTCTGGTTGTTAAATCTGATAAAAAAATGGTAAGTTTATAATTTAAATATGGTTATTTGAATATTTCTCACTAAACTTTTTCTTCATTTTGCAGCCTATCAAGACACACATAAAAAATGAAACTGATTCAAGTTCTGACAGTGAAGGAAAGGGCTCTATTGTTAAAAGCAAAATTAATTCAAAACGAAAATCTCGAAAACTTATTGAAAAAGAACGTTTAAGAACATCTTCACGAAAAATCTTTGATGATAGTAGTGAAAGTGATGCAAAAAATGTCAAAGTGGCTTCTGGATCTCGTACACTTCAACATATGGAACTTGAACTTGGAAGCGCATCAGGTAGCGACTCAGATGAACTGATAACCATCCGCAATAAAAGTACAACATCTCACATCGCAGCTACTGCAATGGCTAATATCTATTCAGACACAGATGAATCTTCTCTTGATCGCGTTTCTGTACGTTCAAGTCGTAAATCTAATCTCAATCTCTCTGATCCGAATGTTAATTCAAAAAAGAAAGATGAAAGTAAACTTAATATTACAAAAGATGGTAAAGACAAAAATTTGAAAGAATCGTTATTTGATGAAATCACAAAAGAACCAACTTCAAAAAACAAAGATAAGTCAACGGTAAAAAACAAAGAAAGTATCGCATCTGCTCTTATTGTTCCCCAACGACAAGCCGCTAAAAAAGCTTCTGAAAATATCCAGCGCTCTCATAATAAAAAAGAATTAACGTCCTCATCTGCGCCAAGTGATTCTTTGATGGATAGTAAACCACTTATTGAAAAACCGCTTGTCAAGGGCTCAAAAGATAGTAAGGAATCTAAGCTATCTACAATATCTACGTCAAATAAAAAATCTAAATCAGATGGAAAACAATCTTCAAAAGATTCTAAAACAATAAATATCAATGATACCGAAAAAGAGGTTGGAGACTCCGCCGACGTTATATCATACGTACCGCAAAGAAAAGCAGCAAAGAAAGCAGCCGAGCATATTAAAAGTGGAATTAGTTCTAAATCAATAGTTCCAATTACTGAAATAGATACGTTTGATAACAAATTAAAAAAAGAATCGGCCGATAATTCTAGTAATACAAATAGAAAAAAGAGTGAGACAAAGAAAGAAGATGGTGCTATAAAAGAAGAAGTTTCAATCACGCAAAAAAAATCTCTGAAAAAATCACCATTAAAACTGTCATCCGAGTCATCCAGCACCAGTAGTTCTAGCAGTAGTTCCAGCAGCTCTAGTGATAGTAGTGACACCGATGATTCAAAGAGTCCTGAGCCACCTACAAAACATGAAAGCAAAACGAAAGAGCATTCGTTATCATTAAGCAGCTCGAGTGACAGTGATTCTAGTCCCACTTCGAGTAGTCATTCCAAAAGCAACATCTCTTCACCACGAAGTCGGCGAAACATCACCAAAATAATTGAAAATAAATTACTGGAAGAGAACTCTTCTAAAAGTAGTCCGATTTCATCTTCTTCGGTGACGGGACGGAAACTCAAAAAGCTGCCAGATAAGAAGCTTAAAACTTCCGACGGGCGGCATGGACACGAGTTTCAGCCGCCGTGTATTGAAAAAGATGAACCGAACCGAAGAGTCACCACAGCTCTTCACAAAGACGATGCTAAAACGACTGACGAACAATTGTCGTCCACTGTCGCCAGTAAACATAAATCTACCTTCGAGCTCAAAGAGCCTAGTTCTAAAAGGTCAGAAGTCATTCAATCACAGCAGCAGCAACACCATACCGTACAACAACAGCACGAGTCACAAATTAAGGCTAATGAAAGTTTGTTCAGTGGGTCTCGAGATAATGATGGGTCACGAAATATATTTGGGGTCAAACTTTCTAAAAAACCCACCCAAGTCGATGAACAACAATCGTCCAAGCAACATTCGCCCCAACAAACACCTTCCCATAAGAATATCAAACAAGAAACCTCAAACACGACAAGGTCAAAAACCTCAGATACTCGCAAGCGAAAACCGAATAGTCAAGCAATGCAAAAAGAGGAAAAAGATAGCTGTAGCAAGGATGCATCTCAGATCAAAAAGGTTGAGAAAAAATTGAGCACTAAATCGCGTGATAACCAATCAAGCTCTTTTATTGTTGACCAAGAGTGCGTAAACACTGATAAAATTAGTGCGATTGTGCCTTTGCAAAAGAATGCAAGTTCATCAGTTGAAAGTTCTTCTCCTAGAAGTCGAGCAAAGAAAACAATTAGTCAGTCAAGTGTTGTTACCCTAGAAGAAGAAATGCAGCAACGCAGGGCTGAACGTGATAGCCCTCGAAAATCTTCAAGAGGTTTAGATAAATTATTAGAAAAATGCGAGCATCTAGATAAATTAACCAAGTCAAAAAATGTAACTGAGAATATAACAAGTACTGATAAGTACAAATGTAATTCTACAAAAACAGAAAATGATTATAAAAGTCATAAAAAAGATCTTTTTGATACACCATTAGCTGAAAGATTGGGTCAAAACAATAAAATAACCGAAGCAAAATCTGATGTTTCAACGAGCAATGCAGAAAGTGGTGAAATATATAAACAACAGCCGCATAAGGATGGTAGTGAAAATTGGGATTTAAAACCTTCCCTTGATAAATTTGACTCTACGAACGATGAAAAAGAGAATAGCAATAAAAGACGTAGATTTATCAATCGATCGATTTTTTCACCGCAACACAGTAGTGGAAAAGATCCAAGTGTATCAGATTTGTTTGATTTTGATCAAGATATTTTGAATGACGACATAGTTAACGATGACGGCTTTACTATACCGCGAGATTCCGAAGAACGCAATGCGTCGCTCTCCTTTTCTTTCAACAGTGATTTACTATTCAAAGAGGAAATAAAAGAAGACAGTGCTCGAGAAACTTTAAATCTCGTTGAAAAGCTTCGCCTCGAAATGTTGAAAAAAACAAATTCTAGTCACATTGATGCAGATAAAAATTTGGTCGATATCAAGCTTAACAGTCCAGATCTGCCTACACAGCAAACGAATCCAGAAGTCGAACAAATAATGAAAACACCTTCAGAAGCGGTCGAAGTAGAACTGCTGAAAGAAGATGCACCAAAAAAAGTTGATCGGGTATCGGAACCGGAGCGATCGAAACAATTAGAAACTAAAAGTTGTTTTCCAAATAATAATGAAACATCAGCTCACTATGTTCTTTTTGGAAATCAAGATACTAGTGGAAAAGTTTCAATGGTCGATAGGGCTAAGATGGATCGAGCAGAGGCTGATGAGCGATGGGTTCCACCAAGTAATATTGACAATTTCAATTTAACAGAACCGTTGAGTACATTAGTAGAGAATCAGCGTTACGGGATGGCCACCCAGTCCTTTTCTAATGATTTAAATTCGTCAATTTTATCTCAAGAAAATAATAACACTTCAACGCTCGTTCACTCTCAGTTACAGCACTTGGATGTGCAAGAACAGCAATATATGCTACGAGCTCCTAACGTCGGAATGGATGCACGAGCTGGTGAACAAGCTACGAATCGACTAGTTCAGAATCTTCAGAATCTGGCTTCACTCGTAGAGCAGCAAGTTGGAACATTGCCTTCGCATATTGTTGACGAAATTACACCCTTAGAAATAGTTAGTCGGCATCTTGCTGGATTACCTGGAGCACCGAGTGGATCCCTTACTGCAGGTATTTTAACGCTTGACGATGTGCCAAAAAGTGAAATCGAGCGCTCTCTTGATAAAGATTCGATTGGTACTGAACTCACGAGGCAAGACTATCCAAACCAAAGCTCGCCATTCAATGACGTTACAGCTGTTCGCCATGGTCAAGACACTCGCTGGGCTGAGAGTCAAGTTCTTCCATCGCGACGTTCAACTTCTTCATCTATTACTTCATCATCATCCGTTGATGAACATTCGGGAATCTCACCGTATGAAGGCCCAGTTGTAAGCAGTACAGTTGGTTTTCCTCCTTGCCAGCTAGATTCTTACACTGGATTCGACCAACAACCTTCGAGTCAACCTCAAAACAGCTACGCAGGAGCACCGGTATCGCTTTTTGCAGCTCAGAGCTCGACAAACGCACAGCTACCATATTCCTCGCCAGGCTCTGCACTTTTTCCACCTCCTTTTGGTGCGCCATTCCCTGGAACAACGCAAAATATGATGCAGTCTCATATTTCTAAAGAGCAACAGCAACAACAGCTTGGCGTGCCTCCATGTACTGCAGCATTCACTTCATCTCAGCACAACTTGGCTTTTACAGCGGCAATGGTTTCACCGAGTAAGCTACCTTCTCCGGAGCCTGCTCGAGATCTCTACGTACCTTCGATTGAGGAAGCGCCACAGCCAGCGGTCCCACCACCGCTATCATTGCAGCAACAATCTCAATTGCCTTTACATCAGCCAGCTCAAATCACGGAGAGTCCAGCTGCTGCTGTGGCTGCTGCCTTTTTAGATAGCGTCGTAGGACCTGATGCAACTGCCGATTTAATTTCAAATACTCCAGCATGTAATGAGCAAAGTAGGAGTCCTGCTAAAAGTACACCTACTCATGGCAAGCGCTCACCATCTAAGCCAACGCGTACTTCCGCACGAGTTACTTCACTTCAGGCCAAGTCTCCTGGTAAGTCACCTCGTCAGCAAGTCGAGCCATCGACAAAAAATAATACAGCTAGTGGTCGAGGTCGAACTCGACCTAACAAATCTCAGCAAGCTTCTGGACGAGGTAGAGGACGTGGACGCGGTCGTGGTCGGCCCCGGTCGTCTTCGCAACATAATAGCTTACTTTTGACAGATGATTCCATTCAGCATAAACTTCAAGGTAGTGTTTACGATTTCGATTCAGATGAGGATTCTCCGGCTGAGGCTAACATAGCCGATTTACGCACCATGCGTGAGAGGAAAAAGTCAATAGAATTATCAGGATCTATCGGCAGTGAACGACGCGATAGCTTAAGCAGAGAAACCTTCAGTAGTCCAGCAGAAGCGCAGGCAACTCTACGTCCACCATCTTTGCCTGGAGACGATTCGAATTTGTGCGGTGAATCCGTTGTCGTTCCAGAGCCTGCGATGCCTGCACTTTTACCAGGACTTGCGGAAGTGCGTACCTATAATGCCACAACAAATATTGAACATTCTTTTGCTAGTCATCTACTGGGACCATATCGAGAGCCAGTCGTCGACGAAAAAAGTGTACTCAATAAGCGCCAACCTGAAACAGACTTTGAGACGGGTGAACCCGGAAAGCTATTAAAAGTCAAGATTAAAGGTCCATTTTTGGATGCCAGCTATGGTGCAGCAGTTGTAGCAAGTACACCTACACAAACTTTAACTCAACCTCTAGTTCCACCTACACCGATTGCAACTTCAGGAACATCGAGTTTACGACGCATGCGTAAAAAAGAACTTTTACGTCAATACTGCTCTCAGGATATGAATATGAATGATCCAGCAGGGGCTGGAGTACCTTCGATTCCTCCAAGTCTCCCGCCTATTAATCGAACAGTTATTACTATTCCTAAGGCGGTTGCATCTATGACAAGCATTCCAACTCGTGAAGATTATAAAGCTGTTGTTGATCAGGCTAACATGGAAAAAGATCTAGACAAAAAACGGCGCAGAGAGCGTGCTCATCTGGGAAATTATGCCCAAGACTCGTCCGACGAGGATACGTCAACGGCTATTCAGAATCCGGCTCAACAACAGCCAACTGTTGCGGGTTCCGAACGTCGACGTGGATCTAGTGCCAGTGGAAATAGTGGTAATGAGCGTCGCCGTGGAAGACAGCCAAGACCTATCAGTCAAGGTCCTGCTACAACAAGGACTATAGCCACACCTGTTACTGGAAGCGGTGCTCATCCAAAGCTGAAGATAAAAATTGGTCAATTTGGAGCAGAGCCTACTACCGATGATCGTAGTAGTAGTCGGCCACCGAAAAAACGGCTTAGTAGTATCCCTAGTAGCAATAACTCCGATGAAGTTATGGAAGAATTGAAGCGCGAAAGTCTTAAGTTCCGTCGTCAAATTATGATGGACTTCGAAGGTAATGACGCTCCTGCGAGGACATCAAAACCTAAACGTGACAAGAAGGATAAAATTGGTAAACGCAAGAAGAAAGCGAGCCGTGACAAAGAAGGGCGCGTTGAACTTTTAGCTGATGGAACAGCCACGCCCAAACTCATTATTCGTTTGGGTAAAAGTGATGCTGATGCAGCAATTGAGGTTTCGGGTAATTCCAGGCCGTGTAGTGCACCACCTATACAGGATACAACAGCAGGGCGGTTAACGGCTGCCCCTTCCATCAGTGAAGACCAAGTGAACAAATCCGAAATCGGTACAGCGAGTCACGCTACTTCTGATAGTTTAGAAAAAATTGAGAAACCTGAGCATTCATCAGTTAGTGCACTTCGAAATGTGCGCGGTGCTAAAGTTTCTCCTATTCGGCTAAAATTAACACGTTGTCAGGAAGGCTATGAACTCAAGTCGGCAGCAGAGGCGGCTGCTGATGGCAAAACAAAAATATCTGATGATACACCTGCAAATATTCAAATTACAGAACAACCGGAACATTTTATTAAAGATAAATCAATAACTGTAGCATCTAATAAAGGTGAAAACTCGACGCAGTCGGACGCTGAAGCAATATCAACACATGATTCATCTGGGTGTCCACCAGCCCGATTACCTCAAGGTTGCCAAGTTAGGTAATAACTATTCATAATTGTATAAAACAAGATCAGTACCAAGACAATGTGATGTACATATTATATTTATATATATTTACATCGGGCGCGCCTCCTCCTTGTGTTTTTAAATATAGAGTTTACTTGTAAACTAAATTACTTTTAAATTCATATATTGCATTTTTTTAAATATGTAATATACAGTTTGGACGATGGAATTGTTTAAAATATCAATTAAGTTATTCAAGTCGAAGTGTTAGTTGTTTTCGATACTATTAATGTTCTAAAAATATCGAAATTGATCCGATTCTCTACTAAGATGAAAAATTTATTATAAAAAATGACTATTCAAGGCTTGTAATAAACGCAGAGTAGTAGCGATAATCTTAGTTGCTGTAAAATGCATGCTACAATTATTTTTATTCTTATTTTTGCTGTGAAATATTTAATTTTTATTTAAAGTTATATTTTACCATTTCAATTCGAATGTAATGATAACAGTCTTTTGTTTAAATGTTCAATTCATTTACTTTCCAAATATCTCTTTAAATAATTTTCAAGTATTCAAATTTCATAGAGTACGAATATTATCTTTAAACTCTCGTAGCAATCGACTTCAGAATAAGTTCCAAATTTGAGCAACTACCATAATTTTAAAGCTTTCTTTATCCATAATATCTCAATGAGGAATAATTGAATCAGAATTTCTGATTGAAATGTATCGTTGTAAAAAGTATCTCTTTTTTTTAAATTTCGAAAATTCACATTCATGAAAAAGTAAGTAAAAAAATGTCATCAATTTTTTACATCCTCAAAGATGATGATTTAATAATTTTTACGCCGACTTTCTTTAAATTTTTATAAGTACACAATTTTTTAAATAAATCAAAACCAATTACGAGAATTAAAAGCTTCAGCATTTAATGATAAATGAAAAACTTCAATTTCCAGTATTTAATAAAAGTAATATTGTTTTTTTAAATTAAACAAATCATTATTTAATTCATGATCAGTATTAAATAATAAATGTCAAAATAAAAAGAATTCTCATGATTCGAAGCAATCATAATTAAAAATTCTGAAAATAATACTGTACAATTTTTTATTTTTAAATTCATCTTACTTTGATATTTTAATAAAGTTGCGAATCTCTTTTTATCATTTTCAATGTCAAGGAGGTACTTTTTGAATCAAACTAATTAATATTATTTAAACCGAAGTTGATTGCTGAAAAAAAGTTCTGTTCATAAATAGTTACTATGTATGACATTTTAAACTGCGGTTTTGAAATTATCAGAAAAATTATATAAATAATAAAATGTATTTTAAATAAGAGATAGCCATGACATTATTTAAAGAAAATTTAAAGAAAACGTTCTCGAAAATGTTATTTTAACTTTTGAAGTTCATGATTGAAAATCACGCATTAGAAGAGAGCAAAAACCTTTGTTCCCAACAAATTAGGAGTCAAAAAAACATCACATTGTCAACCTTCATTCAAATTGTCGCATAAAACCACAGTATCCAAAACCATAACTTTGAAAGTTGAAAATACCCTTTTTTTAAATTAATTTGAGAAATTTAATAAAAATATTTACCTGATGCACAAAACACGTCAAATTAAAATAAATATGTATAATTGGCGCAGAAGTTAAACTTTGGTTTTTCAAAAACTGTTCAATATAATTTTGTTGAGAATAGAATTCGGCTCTGCATCATAGTGTGATGAAGAAATTTTCTGCATGAAGTAGAAGCCAAGTTGAACAAGTGTAAATAAAAAATGTGTTTGTTGAATTTTCAATTATAGAAAAATTAATTAACATTAACAATGTAATACGATATTTATATATGAAATAATATGTTGATTGTGCATATACATGTGTAATACTATTGTTTAAATTACATAATGATTACATCTTCCGAATCTAGTAACGACGTCTATACAATAGTAGAAACAAGTAAGATCAGCATAAATGAAAGATTTTACTTATTCTTCCACTGAGCTTCAATGATTATAAAGTAAAATAAAATACTATACTCATTATTTTTTGGTGCCAATATTTGGAGTTGAACTGATTTCAGACTGGAATTACGTTAATTTTATAAAAATCGAATAGTTTATGATTCACCTATAGGAAAGTAAAATTAAGCATGTTGAAGACTGTTATTAAAAGCAGATCTGAAAATAACAACTATAATTAATTTTTTACTTTCTGAGGTGCTTATACAGTTTTCATTATTACCTCCAGCAAAAAAGTGTCATTATTAATAATACTACTTTCAGCTAGAGTGACACGGAAAATGTGTGTAGTAAACAAATACTAATACATTGTTTCGACCGTGCTTACGAAGAGTATCACCGTTCCAGTGATGCGCGATCAAAAAAATCTCTCCTGAAAACTTGCGGAGAAAAAAAACTCTCTTTCGAAGATGAGGTCAAGAAAAACTCTTCAAAAAAATTTTTTGTTTGTTTTTGTTTTTTTTTTTTTGATTTTTTTGAATTTTTTTGAATTTTTTTTTTTTTGAATAGATTTTCTTGATCGCAGATTTTTTAGAGAGATTTTCTTGACCACTTTTTTGAAAGAGAGTTTTTTTCGCCGCAGATTTTTAAAAGAGATTTTTTTGACCGCATTTGCGTGAGTGATTGTCTTCGTAAGCCCAGTCGGTTTATGCTTTAATTCTTATGCACCAAATGTACATGAAGTTTGAGAAATAACTATTGTATAGAAAAGACTATATTATCACTAATTTTTTACACGCTAACGTAAAACGAAAAATAGCAATAAGTATTTTAATATGAAGATTTCATTAAAATTAAAATGAGTGTATAAGTATTTTATTTGTAAGGCTGCAATGTTCACAAGCATCATCAACCAACATTATTTTTTAAAAAGCGCATAAATTGAAAATGGAATGAATTTTATCGCATGTTCAGCATAAATCAAAGTTGAATAAATAACTGGAACTATTTTTTATTTAATCTAGCTGAAGACAAAAATAATCAAAATAAACTTTCAACAGCGATCATTTCATTTTGGTATTTTTCAGAAGCTTATAAAAATTTTTCTCAGTTTTAGCAAGTAAAAAATTTTGTTGTGAACGTTCTGCAACTAAATAATTCATTTTTCATATTTAGTGATTTCAGTAACAATGTTTATCGAATATTTAATTGATATTGAAGTTTAAAGTTCAATTTGCATAATATATGTAACTTGAACATTTATTTTTATTCTAGGGATGAAAGATGATTTTTAATTCTATGTTTTTATACCATATTGACTATTTCGAAATTCAAAGACAAAATATTATTTCTACTTTACTATGCCTTGGTACTATATGAAAAAATCGCTGGTTGTAATGACTTTTTTTCTATTACTGTTTATTCTAGTGATTATCATTTGATAGTTTTTGAATGATATTTTTAATTTGAAAGTGCATAAATAATCATGAGAATTTTTAATTATGTTTACTTCTGTGTTATGAACAAACGAAAATTGCCAAGTTTTAAAAGTTGGTGCATCGATTTGAGAATGAGAAAAAAAATTATACACATAATATATACGTATTCATATATATATATATATATATATGAATATATATATACATATATATACATACACGACTAGATATACTTATTAATAAATCATTAATGTTAAGAAATGTAAATTAATAGTATAAAAAAGTTTTAAAAGCCTATATATTGTACAGATACAAAGCAGTTTACGTTTAATTATTTTTAAATATTGTTTTTTACATAAGTACTAGACAAAAATATATAATATTAACTATGAATGTAGAAAATTATTAATGATAATGATGAATAATAATATTATAAAACTATCCACGCGTACGTGTGTGCGTATGCATATTAAAAGAATGAAGTATCCATAATTATTGTATATAGTGTAAAAGAGAAGCTGGTCTTGTAAGATAAATGATATGGTGTTTTAATGTGCACATAGCCGCGTCATTGTCAATAATTATAATATGATTAATATTACAATTTTTAAAAAAAATGAAGTGCATTTATTCAATTCCAATTCTATTCAAAACTCGCTATATGTATAAAATGATAAAATGTGTAAAACAGCGACTAAATTATAAAATTTCCAAAGAATTGTTTGGCATTAATCGCATAACTAGAGTTACCATTTTTCATACAATATTAGAAATTTGATAATACACTGGATCATTTGCATACGTCCTTTTGCACATAGTTATTAAAAAAAAATCTACTCAGGCCATATTATCTTTTAGGGTCACAAGCTCGAAATATTAAGAGATTTTTTATTTCAAAAGTATTCAAACTTATGCGTGTATGTTTTAATTTATGAAACGTTTATTTTTTCAAATGTTATCACAAAATTTGTTATACCATTTTTTTATAACTATACTTTTCTTTGGGTAAATATGGGGCACAATTTCTCAAAACTCCTAATGCCTCACGAAACGGCGTTTTTGAGCGATATTGCTCAATTTATAACTCGCTGTAAAAGTATCTAAATGAACCTGGAAAAATAATGAATTAATGTTTACGATAGGGAATTTGCTTAGCTTTCTAATGGAGAGGTCAAATTTTTGGGAATTTTCCATTTCCACCTCGATAAATTCAAGTTAATTTTCAAACTCAAGTATCTCAAATTTGTTTTATATTTTTTCAATGGAAAACTGAGGCATTTTTACATAAAATAAGAAGGTTTTCAAAGTGTGCAACTGATCATTTCTATGAGAGATAAGAGGAAGCAAAGTCGGCGCTCGGCCACCCGGCCGCGTGAATTTCAGTCTGGCGCGGCTTGCTGTATTTTAACTCGCACGTATGACGTTGTCATTTGATTCTAAACAATTTCTTGGGACATTTCTGACATCGGTAACGACAAGTTTTTCATATTTGAAGCAATTCACACCAAGGGTCCTAGATCACTTCGTTTTTATTTCACCAAAAAAGCCGCTAAATGTATTTAAATGGAAAATGCTATATATGGTTTTGAAAGGAAATTTGCTCAGCTTTCCAATGGTGGGGTCAGGTTTTCCGAAATTTTCCATTTTATTGGAAAAACTTGACATGAACTTTAAAACGCAAATATCTCAAAAACGACATTTTTTCAAGGGTAAATACTTTTTAAATAGTTCCAATCGAAAGATGAGGAAATTTTCTATCGATATGCAAGTTTTCAGAGACCATTGGTAAGTAAGGAACTTTGCCCCCCCGCTCCCCCAAAACCCCTTACAGGAGTCCTATAGGATTCCAGTAGAAATTTCGCGAATCCTACATGAAATTTTTATTAGGGATGTTGGGTTGTTGTTGATTGGAAGACCACTTACGTGATTTTTTGTGAATCTTTGCCCATACGTTTGTGATATCACAAAGATAGCGCCCATACATTTTTAGCCGATCGAATTTAGATCGGCTTTTGACTATCATGTTTAAATGTATGATTATCCGCGGGTGAACTGTGTATATTGACGCCATATTGTTTCTCTATATCTATCAAAGTTCAACGCCAATTAAGTGCTTTTGACATGTGGCGTTACCTTCTATAAGCTTTACGGATTCTGACACAATAATTGAGAAAAGTTTTTTCACGTCTGAAAGACTTATAACTATAAATCCAAGTAGATTTGAATTTTTAAGGTTCTTGTTAACAACATACCACTAAAACAATCGGTTATTATGTAGTTTCTGTATCTGAAATTTTTAACTCCGATAAATTTATACATTTTTGAAGTTAAATTACTTAGCATTTCGAACATGTTCAAATTCTATCAGCACATCAAACAACGTAAGTTTAGCATTTTATTTCACGATAAAAAAAGACTCATTGAAACCTGATTTTACAGAATCATTTGTTAAGAGAAAAGGAATTAGAGAAAACATTCAAAAAAAAGTATCAACATCGTCAAAAGTATTATCATCAATACCTAATAATGCCATGGATATTTTTGATAGAAAAACAAAGCTATTACAACGAGAACGAGCAGCATTAGCAACTGATGCCGATGTTTACGATTACATCAAAGATGAAATTGGTTTCAGATTATCAGATAGAGTATTTGATGTTAAACGAAAGTTTAAAAAAGCTTTAGATTTGGGTTGTGGTCGTGGACACTTGTCAAAACATATTTTAAAAGAATCTGTGGAAGAGCTTATATTAGCAGATTTCAGCCCTAGCTGGCTAAAACAAGCTAAAACAAATGCAGGTATAAAAGTTGAAAAAAAAGTACTTGATGAAGAACATTTTGTTTTAGAATCAAATAGCATTGACTTTGTTGTTAGTTGTTTAAGCTTACATTGGGTTAATGACCTTCCCGGTAGTTTAAAGTGCATATTAAATTGTTTAAAAAAAGATGGAGTTTTTATGGCTGCAATATTTGGAGGAGATACTCTTTATGAGCTGCGGTAAATATTTTTGTAATTTTTTCATGCTTTTGTTCATCATCAGTTGTTCTAAATATTTGGGTAACTACTATATTTTTAGTGGATCAATGCAGTTAGGAGAAGTAGAAAGAGATGGTGGAATAGCACCACATATTTCCCCATTTACTGAAATCCGGGATATAGGTAGCCTAATGACCCAAGCAGGATTTACAATGATGACAATAGATACAGATGAATTAGTCATTGGATACCCATCAATGTTTGAGCTTCTATGGGATTTAAAAGGTATTACTTTATAATTGGTTTTTATTTTGTATTTTTCAACTTCAATTTTTTTAATAGGAATGGGTGAAAGTAACGCAGTTAAAAACAGAAAGTTACACATGAATAAAAATACCTTATTTGCTGCATCAGCAATTTATGATGAATTATATGGTAAGGTTGATAAAGTTGGAAAAAAATATATACCTGCTACTTTTCAAGTAATATACATGATTGGATGGAAACCTGATGAATCACAACCAAAATCTCTAAGACCAGGATCTGGGCAAATATCGCTTAAAGATCTCAATAGGATTGATGAAATAATAAAAGAAAAAACTAAGACAAAATTATCTAAAAATGAAGAATAACTAGGTAACATTGTTTTATATAATGTAAATACTTGCATAAAATAGTAAATATAATTTATTGAGTTGGTGTAACAAAAAGTGTATTTCGTAAATATTATTCAGTGAATTTCCAACTTAAGTATTACTTTTATGCTTCACAACTCCTTTTTCTATAAGTTCCGGAATTTCAACTGCTAACCATGGTCCAAGCTAAAAATTGAACATTATATTTCTTAGTATTTTGTATGTTAAAAGTATTCAGAAATCAAAACAAAATGTTATATTACTCCTAGAGCCATGGCGTGTCCAATTCCAAATTTTGGAACATTTCTTGCCCAGAGAGGCTTGAAGTGATCAGTCAAACATATTTTTCCTCCTCTATACATTTTGGCTGTTTTTCCATCTAGTTCAGGTAGAGCTATTTCAGGTGCAGTAGTAGGATAGGTTATTGGAATCTATTTAAAGTAAAAAAGTAAAATTCAACCAACTTGCATTTATCATGGTTAAAGAATCTAAAAAATTTACTTACATCAAACTCTATTTCAAACTCATACTTTAACAAGTTATGAACATACCAACATTTTCCAAACCATTTTGTACCTTGCTCATTAGATTGTAACCGAAACCAGTCATTATCTGCGTTCTTATTATTTTCTACATACTGTAAAATAGAACAGACTAGTATTAATGAAATTTAATTTTTCTTATATGTTTATAAAACAATAGAAATATCTCATAAAATAACGTAAGAAATTGAATTAAGAAAAACATGTTGATTATGAATTAATACCAAACACTTACTTTGATGAGAGATAAATACTCTTCCTTCAAACGCTGACCCCATAAATTGGAATCTCTAGGTCCAGCTTTTGTTTTAAGCAAGGGTATACTACTTAGAGTTTTTCTTGTAGATTCATCAACCATATTGATTTTTACAGACAAATTTTCTTTCAAATAAAGAATATAACATTCAAAATTCCCAAATGATGTAAATATATATATATAGAATACGAATTCTCACTAAACTGTGAAACATATGTCAACTGTCAAAAATCATGAATATGGTGAGGGAACACGATTAGCACAGGCTTTAGATCATTAAACAAAATATTAATTTTACTACGTTCTTTCATGAAACCAGCATTCTGTTAATGAAAAGCCGTAGACGTAAAATTCGTTTACTTTCTCTTTTGACGTTACTGAATTAAACAAGTTTTTTCAATATTCATATGATTTCATTATGCGATTTATTACGATAAAATCACTTATAGGTGTACTGTTGGACAACGAACTACAAAGTTGAACGAACGCCGTCTGCTGCGCTGTGTATACGAATTACAGTCTACAGAGGGCACTGGTCATTTTTATCGAAATACCTGCAAAATCAGAATGTAAACAATTGACTTATGTAGAGTCGTAAACGCGTAAGACTCAAGTCGTAGGTGTCATATGACTGCCAATTGGAAGTTTTTACTGCAGCAACTTTCGGGAATACATGACACATCTTATTAGTCTGATTAGTCATTTATTGGTAGTATACACATGCCTACGCGAGTTAGATTAGAGTGTAATGTTGCACATAGTTCAAAGTTGTTTTAAATGATTTTTTCGGAAGGTAAATTTTATCTTTTTTATTTGTTTGTTATTTAATTATATTATATTCTACATAATGTATTTAAATTTTATCTTCGTGCAGTAACTTGTCAGCTACGTTGAATGATTTTGATACTTATTAGAAGTAAACGCCGAATTCACATAATTCGCCTCTTAACTTCTAATAGTTCTTGGTGATCATCAAGTTAATTTATGTATTAGAGTGATAAAATAAAAAATGGGTCAACGTGTGTCCAGAACTGATTTTGAGTGGGTGTTTACAGAGGAACCGCATGCGAGTAGGCGAAAACAAATTTTAGGTTAGTTAAAAACAATGTGTCTCATCTTTCCTATTAAATAGTTAATTAATTTTATGTAAATTATACATAAATTGTGAATATTTCATTCGACTTCCATTTTTTCAGAAAAATACCCTCAAATCAAAAAATTATTTGGATATGATCCAAATTTCAAATGGGTTGTAACAGCTATGGTGCTTTTTCAATTCGCATCCATGTTTGTAGTTAAAGATTTAAGTTATCCTAAACTATTATTCTTAGCTTATTGCATCGGAGGTCCAATAAATCATTCGTTGATGCTTGGTGAGTATTTTCAACTTTTTAAAATTATTAACATTTAAAAAACTTTACTAAACTCTACGTTCTTCAATTTATTGAACAAATAATCTTATTTCTTTAGAATTATTAAAAATATGACAATTTTTTTTTGAATTTGTTACAGCTGTTCATGAAATTTCCCACAATCTTGCATTTGGACATGCTAGGCCAATGGCAAATAAATTGTTTGGATTTTTTGCAAATTTACCAATAGGCATTCCAATATCAATAAGTTTCAAAAAATATCATTTGGAACATCATAGAGTTCGTAAAATATTTTATTAAATTAATCTTGCACATTTCAAACTATCAAATAAAATTATTTTTCAAAAAACAACTTATTTCAGTATCAAGGTGATGAAAAATTAGACACAGACTTACCAACATTGTTGGAGGCAAAACTGTTTAACAGTACATTTGGAAAATTTTGTTGGGTACTTTTACAGCCATTTTTTTATTCATTTCGTCCTTTAATCACCTATCCAAAACCACCTACATATTTAGAATATGTGAATTTGATTATACAATTGATTTTTGATCTCTTGGTGTGGAAATTTTTTGGTTAGTAATTGTATAATTTTAATAGAGTTAATATTTATAAAATATGAAATTTAATTGTAATTTTTTCAGGTGGAAAAGTTTTAGTTTATTTTATCGTTGGTGCAGTAATGGCAATGGGCCTTCATCCAGTTGCTGGGCATTTTATATCTGAACATTATATGTATAAAAAAGGATACGAAACATACAGCTATTATGGTCCATTAAATTTTATTACTTTTAATGTCGGATATCACAATGAACATCACGATTTTCCAGCAGTACCAGGCTCTAGACTACCAGAAGTAATAATTGAATTTAGTTTCTTTTTATTTTAGTTTTAAATATTTGATTTCAAATAAAAATTTTACCAAATTCAATATAGGTTAAACGTATTGCTGCTGAATTTTATGACAACTTGCCTCAACATAACTCATGGACTTCAGTGTTATATGATTTTGTAATGGATCCAAGTATTGGTCCTTATGCTCGAATGAAACGAAAACATAGAGGAATGAAATCGTAATTTAGGCTGAACAATTTGACTTATGATTGAATTATTATAATTATAATTAGTTATTATGAAACATGTGATTATGGTTTGATGTTACCAAAATTCTGATTGAAACTGTTGAACTATTGAATGAAACTAATATAAGTAAATT
Organism: Trichogramma evanescens; assembly: GCA_902732785.1. Lineage (NCBI taxonomy): Eukaryota > Metazoa > Arthropoda > Insecta > Hymenoptera > Trichogrammatidae > Trichogramma > Trichogramma evanescens. The sequence continues at coordinate 43,782 of CACVKI010144754.1, forward strand.
TGAAGTGTATCAATCAGTAGGTAACTCTCACTTAACTACTAGTTTTTATGACGTAAAAATAAGATTGAAAATAAAATATTTTTTAACTTATGAAATAATCATTACGCTTTTATTAATTTCTTGTAAATTTCTATCATTCTTAAAAGAGTATGAAGCATTCAAGACCAATTAACCCTTTAACGCCTGAAATGAACATTTTTTGACAACATTTATAGCGATGAATTACACCGACTAAAAATTGTTTAAAAAACTTTTCAGATGTCAGTTCTTACGTAAAATTTAATGTTCTTTTCGAATCCGGGGTTAGAATTTTCAAAAAATTTTTTAATAAAAAGTTATAAACAATTTTGTAAAAAAAATCATGAAATTTCGAGAAAAAAATCTCGTTTAACTCAAATTTCCACACGGAAAGAAGGTTTGCTCGTGCGTCTCACGCATATAAATTTGGTCAACGGCATGTATACTTTATTGTAAAATAGTTATAATTATGAAATTCAATAAGGCGATCATAAATTTGACTCCCGAAGACCTGTATGTCATAAAATGATTTCGACAATTTTTAACTCGATAACCATCAACTTTATAAGAAAAAGTTATAGAACAGAAAGTGTTTAGAATTGATTGAAGAACACGCCTGATTTTTTGCAGAATTTTTTGAGCGATTTTTGGATTTTTGAAAAAAATGGTGTTATCCAGAAA
>CACVKI010144754.1:44530-80488 GCA_902732785.1 Trichogramma evanescens
CCAGTGATGCGCGATCAAAAAAATCTCTCCTGAAAACTTGCGGAGAAAAAAAACTCTCTTTCGAAGATGAGGTCAAGAAAAACTCTTCAAAAAAAATTTTTTTTTGTTTTTTTTTTTGTTTTTTTTTGGATTTTTTTGAAGAGATTTTCTTTATCGCAGATTTTTCAGAGAGATTTTCTTGACCTCTTTTCTTGACTTTTTTGAAAGAGAGTTTTTTTTCACCGCAGATTTCTAAGAGAGATTTTTTTGACCGCATTTGCGTGAGTGATTGTCTTCGTAAGCACAGTAGATATATTGATGTGTGTATTGTAGTGAGCCGTGTCGCTGCTAGGTGGCCAGAGCGAAAATGTTATTCACGCGAATAAATTAATCAAGTATGTAAGTCAAATAGAGCTAAGAAAGCTTGTAATTTTGGAAGCCTCGAGAGAGGCAAAAGAGAGGTGATTAAATAAACGTGAATTCTTTGCAAAGGGAATCTCGCCTAGTTCTTTCTTGGTATGCTATAGGAATTTCGGCATGGGTTATCGAACTTATTTTTGAGAACAAAGCCGTTGAAAATAGCAAATTTAACATGGGCTCTTATGGGAGGCCATCATAATTTCATACATTTTACGCCATAACTTTTTTATTAAACAACAGATCTTAACCAAAAACGAGTATGTTATGCTTCAAGTCAATGAGTAATTAAACAAAATGTGCGCAAAATCATTGATTTCGAATAGTGCGAGCGGTTGCCTGCCTAATGCGAGAAAGAGACAGACATACGCCTCGCTGTACTATTGTTATGATTACTGATATACTGAGCCACCTTAAATGTAATCGATTAATCCACTCTTGTTTTGTTGCAGAAGTTATTCTTCAAGTATTTTTTGTAAGTTTTTTGCGCAAATACTCTGCAAAATTGTAGTACTGGAGATAATGGTTTCAAATCTGGAATATGCGTTTTCGAAATCAAATCACTTTGACTCATAGCTGTAGATCTAACAATTTGATGAATTACACCTTTCACTGCGTGAACTTTTTTTAAGTAAGATACCATTTCCAGATTCGAATACATATCCACTATGAGAGAAAAGAGGACCCCAGTTGATAACACTCTGCACTATGTGTAACAACTGGTGTACATTGTACGTCATTGATCTTACAGTGTATAATCTTTTGGTACCGTAGACAAACATATTTAATAAATATTGAGCTATTCTTAAAGCTTGCCTCGAAATTGACTCACCTAGAAAATAATGCAGATAACGCGATAAGAATATTTAATGAATTAAGTACTCTTACATACTTTCAAAAATTACTCACAACTAAAACGCTACAAAACAATATCATAAAAATCTCAAGTTAAATTGCCTAGTAAGATGTAGAAGCTCCTGTACGCCTGTATGAAAAGCCGTTCAAATGTAGTAACAGCGGTAAAAATAGCAGAAGCATCACTTCAAAGAAACTCTTTTTTGATACTACAATATAACTACTATATTTTTTATAGTTATTTGATACTACTATAGAGTTTAATAGTTTTTTCATATGAAAAAAGTCACGATATAATTTGTTTAGGTTATTGAGTCATGAGTACATAATATTTTTTTAAGTAAGTAAGATTAAAACGTGATAATTAATATAATTAATTATGAAACTCATTTCATTTAGTCAATTTGTAGTAATGGAAAGGATATTTAAGACCTTACAAAAGGTCATATTAATTTTCAATAATTTTGTTTAAATTTCCTGATACGATGTTACGATTGTTAACAATTAATATATTATTTTGTGACAGATGTATAATCGAAGTTAATGATTCCTACCGCCTTATAGATTTTAATAAAGAATTTATATGTACTTGTTATCAAATTGTTACGATAAAATAATCGAAGGTAGTAGTTCCTACCGATTTATAAATTTCAGTAAAGAATTTAACTATTTTGTTCCATAACTGTAATTATTTTATTTTAAATATCAATAAATTACATTAAAAAGTGCACCATTCTTACAACATATACTGCAAAATTCATAAGAAAGTTCACGACTTTCCGCATGATATTCACAATGATGCCATTGTGATATCACCGGGATATTATTAGCATATCACAGATGATATCCCAATGATATCATAAATGATATCCCGATGATATCAAAAGTGACATCATAATTTTAAGCCGGGGTGGATTCCAAACTCTGCTTTCAATTTTTTTTATAAATATAGCTATTTTTATGTGTAAGCAGTCATATATAGTAACCCAAGATAGTAGGATATAGCATTGTTAGGTCTTGAAGTAATTAAGTCCAGAAAATCATGTTTTTACTAATAAATTTGTATTATATTTAATATCATCCCTAAAATTGAGTTCCAGAGCCTATTGGATAAAACTAAGCATACAGGGGTTCATGATTAGCTGCCAGTAGACCAAAAAAAAAAATTTTTCAGGGCATTTATTAACGCGCATCTCGCGTGGTCGCCTTGTAAGTCAAGAATTAATTAAGAATTCTATTGAAATGAAATTACTAAAAATCTATAAAAATTAAATGACAGTCCAGAAACAAAAATTCAATATAAAAGAGCGATTGATTATCTATTATATCGATTGCACATAAAGGCACGATGATTTTTCAATTAATTTTTCCAATTTACACTGATAATATTTTAGCTGTTATACTCAGCGTTAGTTGTAAGGGATACTGAAAAAAAAACCAAAGTAAAATGCAAGCAAATTAATTAAAATTTTTTTTTATTTATTTCAAGTCTAACATTCATTGTCAAACAAACAAATTTTTTTCCCAAAGCGTGTATCCAATGTTTTTTTCGAGCCTCTACGAAGACGAACAAGCCAGTTGAGAACTTTTCTCCTCGGCCCTCAAGAAAATGTCGCACAGCTCCCTGTTCGTCAGGCCATCGAGGATCCCTCCTGGGCACTCCGCGAACGCTTCTTGGTGCCCGGCCAGCCTCCCGATCCATCGCCGGAAAAATCCTCTCGCCGCCGTCTCGCACAGACGCTGGGCACAGACGTCGCTAGGCCAGTATCCGACCCGATTCGGGAAGCTGAAGTAGTCCGCGTACTCGATCGCATCGGCCACGTCCTCGACTCGGCACTGCACCAGATCGTACAGCGACAGATTCTCGGTCACTATCTCCTTTTTCGCCTTGTCCGCCCAAGATCCGATGTCAAGCATAAGTTTTTTACTCTCGTCTTTCGCCATCTCGTACAACTGGTACTTGGAGAACAGTTTGATGATCTGCGAGACGTCGCTCTTGTTCGGCTGGTATCCTGCCTTTTCGAGGTGCTCGAGACAGCCGAGAGCTCCCGCGGCCAGTCTTAGCTTAAAAAACCCCCAAATCAGAGTCTGGGGACGCCACTCCAACATCGCGGCGAAGTAATCCTCGGAGGGGAAAACGAAGCTCGCGAGATCGGCCCGGTGCTTCAAGAGCAGACCGACTACATTCGGCAAGAGATTCGCCACGGCATATTGAAGCGGTGTCCGACCGGAGACGTCCTTCGTATCGACCTTAACCTCCTGCTCCGTATCGTCGGTGACTTTGAAGAACACCTCCGCCAAGCCGTCGTCGCTGTCTCTGTTGCAGATCAGGTGTAGAGGCGTCATTCCCAACCGGACGATCAAGTTTGGATCGGCGCCGTTGCTCAGCAGCACTCGTAGTAGTTCCTTCTTACAGCCGACGTCCTGCAGAACGTACTGCAACGGTGTCCAGCCCATCTTATCTCGCGCGTCCACCGCCACCTTCTTCTCCATGTGTTTGACGACCTTGAAGAATAAATCGGCGAACACGTGATTGTACTTGTCGTCTTTCATGCAGATGATGTGCAGAGGCGTGCGTCCCTCGGCGTTGACCGAGTTCGGATCGGCCTTGCCCAGTCTCAGCAGCAGCTCGGCCACCCGCCCGCGGTTATGTTCCACAGCCAAGTGTAATCCGGACGCGCCCGTTTTCGGCTCGATGCAATTGACGTCCAAGCCGCGATCGATGAATTTCCGGCAGACCTCGAACAGGCCCCGCTCGCAGGCCAAGTGAAAGTGCGTACGGCCCGAGTCGTCGACGTAGTTCACGTCGAATCTGTCGACGATCTCGAACAGACTGGTCATGGCGAGGCAAGAATAAGATCTTATCTTAGCAGCTCGATGCACCAACGTCGTACGACGAGACGACGATGGTTTGGCGCCCTTTTCGTCGGGTTTCGGCTCCTCCTTGTAGCCGCTGCTAGCGACGAACTTAACGAACTCTTCTTTTTGATAATAGTTCATCAGAAGCCAGCTCATTTCTTCGGTTCCAACAATGTTCTTGAGAATAGGAAGTTGGCCTACCCATCCGTTGAATAATGGCTCGACTTGGTAGAAAAAGTAATGTCTCTCTGCTTCGACCTTCCAGTTCACTTTGTCTCGTAGGCTCTTCAATTGTTTGAAACAGTCGTGGTTGTCTAGAGCCATCTTTCTTAACACTCACACACAAAAGCACAATAGTTTATAATTTTAAAGATTTGTTCTTCTTCGCTAAAAAAACCACTCGGTGAGATCAACGCGATCAGCTCGTGTAGAATAAGAATGCAGATGCTATAAAGAGCACGTGGTTGGTAACTAAACTTTCTCTTTTTTCCGGAATGAGACCCAATGCGATCAATCCGATGATCGTCGATGTGCACTCTGCTGCGTTGAAACTTAAACTAACGACAAGTTAGGAAAAAAAAACACGAGGTTGTAGGTGTGAGACGTACAAGTATGCGCGCGCCATATGCGCGGTGACGATTAGAAACGCTGAAAGTACAGCGTAGAACAGGCCGCTCGTGTATGTTACACGCGCAGTGATGCCGACAGTAGTACACGGCTAGGCACAGGCAACGCCCCTTTTTCGCTGTGCGCTTCGGACTTTCTAATCGTATTTGAATAGAGCGACATTCGGACTGCGCAAGTGTTTTTTCGATTTAACTTCTGGTTCTGGAATTCAATTTATCTTTAGATTTTTAAAGCTGGTTTCTAATTATATTATTAATTTTATCAACAATTAATTTAGTGCTAATAAAATTAAAAATTTACTTTATAAACACTACATTGTAAATTAATTAATAGTTAATAGCTAATAATTAAATGGTTAATTTTATCAACAATTTGATAAAAAAAAATGTTGAAGGATTTCGTTGAACTTTCACTTCTAACTGCTGTTTTAAGGTACTATAGTGATATGAGGCGCGCTCGCGCGCGCCAACTAATCAAGTAAAAATGACAAATATGAAATTGAAATGACTGATGAATTACAAATATAAAAATTTTAGCAAACGCCACATTTAAGTTCTCCCACTAAAAAAATTACATGAACGACCGACGCGAGATTCCGACCAATCATGAAGCGAGGCGCAGTTACTCCTCGACCAATATTGAGGTGACGAATAAAACGACTTCACATGATTTTTTTAAGGAAGGATATATAAAAAAAATTATACCACATGCTCGTACGAGTAACATTGCGCGCGCACGAGGTACAGTCTCAAAATTTCATGGGTGACTATACCACACAAGCATGCTCCGGCGTATCCGTGACTTCTTTCCAACAACAAATTCATTTTCTCAAAATCGTGTCCAGACTTATGCACACTTATATTTACTTTGCCACTTGCAGATTTACAGATGAAAGTAGACTCGACCTCTAGCGGCGAAGACTCCAAGTGGTATTATCGTATTGAAATCGGGTGAAAACTGATTTAATTTAAAAAGTTTAATATTTTTAACATAACTTTAATGGACACAACAATTTTTTTCAATTTCTGCCCTACAAGTATCACACGATAGTTGAACGAAAAGTAAACGATTTTTTTGTACCGCTCGACGGAGCAATCGCATACGCGCGACTATGTACTACAAGAGACTCGCGCGCATAATATCATCATCTTCACGCTCAGCGTACTTATGCGTGCTTATATTATTATCTGTGCACATTGCAGACGAGTGCACATCTCGAACGTCACTCTGGGCTTCCTCAAAGGCGAGTTCGAGGTCGAGCCGGCCTACGGCGAGACCCGCGAGGAGATACTGCAGAAGGCCGGCATCAAGACGTACTTCATCGTCAAGGCGCTCAAGCCCCTGGTCGAGATAGCCACCTCGACGGGCCAGCGCAAGTCCCTGGGCAGTCTGGCGTCGCTGGACGACGCCGTGCGCAGGGAGCAGGCGAGCTACTCGCAGCAGAGGGGCATCAGCAGCTCCGATGGCACGACTCTGGACGACTCGGAGGACTTCAGGCAGCGGCTGAAGAAAGAGCTCGATAGCAGAGGTAATAATTGAATAAAATCTGAAGTGTAGTGTATAGTAGTAGGTCGAGTATATATTATATCCGTTATAAATTGAGTTGTACACATTGTTGTACTGTACACGCACTGCTGCAGCTACTACTAGTTGTGTTTAGCCCCCTCGAGCTATATACGTACTATACACACTCATTTACGAGCCTCTTAGTGCACTGAGTCGAGAGGCGCACTTTGACCTCTCTCTCTCTCTCTTTGTGCACTACACATACACACAGCTGCGTCCTAATAAGTACGAGTGGCTACTCGCTTTGTGCCAGACAGTCAGAGAGCAAAAAATTATATAGCTGTCTATGGATGGCCATCGGATGCGAAACTTCTTTAAATTCAATTGACTCAAAACATCAAAGTCCGAGCAAATTATCGATAAGATAGAAAGACAAAAATTTGTAATCGAAATAAGTTGAAGGTGATTTCCAGAAAGAAAATTTAACCAAGGAAAAGGACACTGCAGTTTCACTAATTTTATACGATCTAACAATCTACGAGGGAAACTGTTCTCTGGTTGAATTTTCTTTTGTGAATTATATTCAACTTCTCTCTATTTTAAATACTTGTCTTTCAATGACTGATAACTTACATTGATTTTTCAAATTCGTAGCTATTTAGATATCTTTTTTCCAAGTATTTAAAAAATTTTTATTTTTTAATTAATAAAAAAACAACAATTGATTGCAATCCTTAAACTTGCCCAATCAATTTATGTAAAACAATAATCAATTCATTCGTAAAATGAAAAACATTGCAGACACATTTCTACCCTCTCAAAAACAAATAATGACTCTTAAGTGATTCTTTTTATTTTAGTGTAACAAATTGATTCTTTTTTAAGGTGTAACACCACTCTAGGATTTTGTAAAAATGTCAAAATTTGGTAATTTTTTGCGGAGACCACGATAGATCATTCAGCTTTGAGGAAAAATAATACATGTCTTGAAGCATTCAAAAAAATTTTTTCATCGATGTTCTTTATAAAGTGGCAGAGATATCGTATATTTACAAAAAATTAATTTTTCTACTACCTTTCCTCAACTCCTACGGTACCTCAAACCAAAACCGAATATTTTTCTAAAGTTGTTGACTTTCTTTACTGAGCCAAGTAGGATTTCAACGGAAAAGTGAATATTGTGAAAATGGCAGCTTTCCAACAAAAATATTCGATTTTTGTCAAAAAAGCTTAAAGTTTTTCTTACGTAGGTATTTGGCTCTCGTATAAAGTGGCGTAGAAAAATTAAAAATAAAATATCTGAAAATTATTCTTATCTAGAAAATCCGTGAATGGTGTTTAATAAATTTATCCTTGACAATCGACTGGATAATTCCCAGGATTGTTCTCAACAATTGCGTTTTTTTTTCATTTATACATCAACCACGAGGGATGTAATAAAATATATCTCCCAACTTATTATTTCTCACGCTTGTATCCTTAAAATCTCTTTTTTTCTCTCTGCTTCCTCTCTGTTTCAGTCGGCGGCGGAGCCGAGCTCAAGGGCCACGCGTCCTGGCTCACTCTGGCCTTCCAGGACCCGGACCAGGAGCGCGGCTTCAACACGTCCGAGGAGGCCTTCTCGCCGCTCTCCCTCATCGGCGGCCCCCTCGTCATGGCCACGGCGGCGCCGCTCTGGCGACTCCAGCCCTGGGGCCCGTTCACCTGGGGCGGCATCGGCGTCGTCGTCCTGTTCAGTCTCGTCCTCGCCGTGGCCACCTGTCTCGGCGGCTCGGTGCGCGCGCGCTGGCTGCGTCGCGTGCTCGCCCTCCTCATGATCTTTTCCATGAGCATCTTTCTGCTGCTCGACATGGCCAATTGCTCGCTGCACTCGGAGCTGCCCAGGCCGGCCAACAACACCAGTGCCGCGGCGAGCTGGCAGCCTCGCTGCCCCTACTCGTCCTACTACTCGTACATCGGCGTGCTGGCCCTCATAGTGATGTCGATGCCGACCTACGTCGGCTATCTGGGCAAGGCCTTCCTCATGTTCTGCCTGGCGGGGGCCCAGTGCGCCGTCAACGTCCTGTGGCTGGCCCCGAGTCTCGATCGCGAGGGTCTCGCCGTGGTGCAGTCCGGACACGATTACTTCGAGCTCAAGTACTCGCTGTCGCTGATGCTGCTGCTGATCGCCCTGGCCCTCGTCATGGTGGCTCGATACGTGAGTTTATTTTACTTTTTTTTTTTTTTCAAAGACCAACGACACTTTGAATGAAGCGCGTGTGCGATGTTGTGTTATAAAAAAAAATCAAGTATGTTTTACGGATAACCGATGGATAATAATGGACTCGATGTCGAAGCCGTGATATGATGTTTTATAAATAAAGACCGGTTATTTATAAGTACTTTTACACACAACGACGCTTCGTATTATGTAGACGCGCAAGACTGACGTCAAGTACTGACCCCTCCCCGCAATGTAGGACGTTTACCCTGTGCTCGTATTATATATAATATTGTTGCTTCGCGCGATACATTAGGTAAGACACGTACAATAACAATACAATAGGTAGACACGTTTTTATTTTTAAGTAATCTTTAACAATAAATTAGTTATAATTGACTATTGTTTTTATATTCGTACCAATGGAATCTTCTTTCGAAAATTTTTTGCATAATAACCGTGGTCCAGTAGTGACAACGGCGCGATATCGTATCGATTTATGGTTAACGTGATCGATGCATATATTTCTAAAAATGATGGAAAAAAACATTGCGATTTAACTTATTGTAAGTATGATTGATATTTTTTTATTTGAATTAAATTATCCGAAAATGACAATGTAACAGCTGTTTAAAAAAATATTTTGATCAGTCTTCAAGCACTTTGAATATGATAATATGCTTTTGAACTCCACTACTAGATGGCGAGTACCCATATCTGTGAATCCGCAAGTGGCAAAGTAAACATAATTGTACAAGTTAAAGCAAAGCAAGGTTTCTAGAGTAATATTTGTGGTTTTCTGTAAGTGATATTCTACTTTTATCAATATACAGCGACGTCCAGATACGTACCTCGTTGAAACTCTGTTTCGTCGAACTTTTTCTCACAATAAAAAACTTATAATTCGTCTATTTACTTGTAGCAAATTTTTCGATTTAACAAGAACCGTGGACACATTTTTTATGGCTTGGTTTATCTTTAAAATATGTTCCATATTGTGCATAGGTTTTAGCGACGAAAATCAAAGCGACAGAAATCAAAAGTAAGAACTTCATCTTTGATTAGTTTGAACTTTTTTGCGCGTAGAATCTATCTGTTTCAGTTGTACATGTTTCGCCATTGTGCGGTTATGCTCATTTTTTAATTAAAAATTTTCTCCTCCTTATCAATCAATTTTATTGCAAGAATGAATCATAAATATTGATTGGTCGCGACTGTGGCATTAATTTGAAATGAATCATCAAATGAATTATAGTCACAAGTATCTTGCCATCGTACAGCGCCTTAAAAAATATGCGTTTTATGCAAGAAGAAAACCAAAAATAAATTTTATCTTACGAGGAAAAAAATGTCAACGTCAAGAATAAAAATATGACGAGCATTTTAAATGCCCCAAAAATTTTAATTTAATTGTTGCATAAAATGTAGACCAGTTTTCAACTATTTTATTCATGTTCCTCTAGATGGCGCGAGTACGTTTATTTGTAAATCTGCAAGTGGTATAGAATACATAATCATATAAGTCTGGCATAATTATATTATAGCTATAAATTATCGACACTGCTTCTTTATATGCAATAACAATTGGAGAAGTGTTTAAATACTAATTTGCAAGTATTTAAATAGTAAAAAATGGTTATTACATACCGAAAAATCGAGTAGCTTTATAAGGCTAAAATGTTTATAAAATGTTTCAAAAAAGTTTCATTTTTGTTGAAAGTATATATGACAAGTTTCAATAGCTCTCTAATATCCAAGAAACTTTTTCACTGTCCACAAGCTTATCGTAAAATTATGAGCGTGTCCGCACCTAATAATTATTTTAATTTGATTTTCGAGAAATCGTAAAATCGTCCAAACCGAGAGCCTACAGATTTTTCTTCGACAGCTGTCACATAAACGCCTCGGCAATCGCAGAGAGAAAATTCGATGTCACGTTTTCAATTTCGACGCTATCTCGTATTTCTATTTTTCTTTCCTGCCTCTTAATAATTTCAAACTTTATTCGCGAAAGATAAAGCTAATTGGTTCTCGTTATCAAATCGCGAAAATTCTCAAGATGCGCCGCCACTATCGTCGCTGCTCTCGCACGGCACACGACCTAATTTCGTGTGCGCGCGCGCGCTTGGGCTATAAAGCCTATATAGCTTCTCCGAACTCATCAAGTTTGCATCTCCGGGCGTGAGAGAACCGACGTCGCTCGGCGCGGCTCGAGGGGTGGAGGGTAGATATAGAGATTTTAATTTAAACCGGATAAAGGAGACGGGGCCAGTTTCCAAGGGGGCAAGATTTTCCTATTTACCGCGAGCTTTCGGCCTTTAAAAGCTTCTCGAGCCCGGAATATCCTTCTTCCGCTGAATACACATATTTATATTAAAACGCTGGATGAGTAGTTAAAAACAGACGAAAACTTCCTCGAAAGATGTGCGATGCCGATTATAGAGAGAGAGAGAGAGAGAGAGAGAGAGAGAGAGAGAGAGAGAGAGATGTAGAGTTTCTGGGATAAAAGAGTTACACACAATGCGCGGCTGAAAAAGTTTCCTCGCGGAGATAATGCACACTCCGAACTCGGCGCTTAAGTACCGATAGTTACAGTAAAATATTTCCCCCCCAAGGAGCACAGAGCCACGCGTTTCATTGTGTGCCCGAGTAGTACGAAGGAAGAAAAAAAGTGCATCCGGTCGTATGCACGCGAATGCAGGTCAACACAGCTGCGGTATGGACGCACGACCGACCAATATCGACCCGATTTATATTATACGTTCAAACGCGCGCATACCTTGCCTAATGATAATTTTTATTTTTTTCTTCTCACTCAGGCGGAAAAGTCGCGCCGAGTGCTGTTTCTGCGCGCGCGCGAGGTCGAGGCTCAGCGCGAGCGCGCCGCGGACATGAAGAGGCGCAACGGCGCCCTCATCTACAACATCCTGCCGCCCCACGTGGCCTCGTACTTCCTGACGACGTCGCGCCACCACGACGACCTGTACAGCCAGAGCTACGCCGAGGTCGGCGTACTCTTCGCCAGCATGCCCAACTTCGCCGACTTCTACAGCGAGGAGAGCATCAACAATCAGGGCCTGGAGTGTCTCAGGTTTCTGAACGAGGTCATATCGGACTTCGACGCGGTGAGCTTTCTCATGAATTCAGGCTACTTTGGGGTACTTCACAAAGATACTTCGAAGTAAAGAAGGGCCTATTTTAAGAATGATTCATATTTCCAAAAGCAATGACTTCAGGGAAACGTTGCTAATAATAAAAATAACATTGTTTAAAAATTATAATATCAGTTACGAAATATATATAGGGATATGTTACTATTGGATTACTATTTTTACTACGAGTTTCGAATGCGACATCTGTAGGTGACTTTTCAAATCTACCTATTTTACTAAACTGCTTGGATACTCGCTCCGACCCCTCAAAAAATTACTGAAAAACTATATAGAAGAAGAAAGCTAAAAGTAGTTCTTTTACAATTCAAAAAAGTTTTCCAAAAATCCTACGAAAATTTGTACGTATTCTTCAAGTGAATCTAGACCCACAAAAGAAAAGTAACATTTACAAGATAATAATTCAACTTTGAGCTTCTGTAGCTTCTGTAAAAATTAGCGAAATTTTTATCTTTTGACGAATACTTATAAAGTTTGCAATTAAATTTTTCGTGCATACCAACCCGCGTGAAAAAAGAATGTGCCAAAAGTATGGGGTAAAAAGTGTGACAAAAGTGTGGCTTATCAGCCTGAGCGAAATTTTTCCCAACTTTTTTTTAAATTACCTCAAAACCTTAAATGACCTTAATAAATCGGTCCGATTGCCTTAGTTTTTGACCTGGTGCACTTTCTATTATACTGGAATGTCAAAAACATAAAATTAAAAAAAATCTCGCTCAAGCTCATAAGCCAAACTTTTGCCACACTTTTTTTCACGTGGGAATCGACGCGACTTGGCTAACATATTACATTACACGAATCCGATTTATGTGACATTGATTATGATCCCATCTCTTGCGCGCGCAGATACTCGACCAGGACAAGTACAAGGACATCATCAAGATCAAGACGATCGGCTCGACGTACATGGCGGCCTCGGGCATCACCGAGTCGGCGAGCAGCAGCAAGGAGCCCCAGTGGCAGCATCTGGCCACCCTCGTCGACTTCGCCGTCGAGATGAAGAACGTCCTGTCGCACATCAACGAGCAGAGCTTCAATCACTTCGTCCTCAAGATGGGCATCAATCACGGGCCCGTCACGGCGGGTGTGATCGGGGCGCGCAAGCCCCACTACGACATCTGGGGCAACACCGTCAACGTCGCCTCGAGGATGGAGAGCACGGGCAAGGTCGGATTTCTCCAGGTGAGTGTGGACGAGATTTTTTTTTAGATCTAGAACCAAATAATTTTTGCTTCATCCGCACACAGGTGACGGACGAGACGCGCATGATCCTCGAGAACTTCGGCTTCGGCTTCGAGCAGCGCGGCATGGTCTTCGTCAAGGGCAAGGGTCAGCTGCTCACCCACTACCTCATGACCAAGGACGGCGTGCAGCTCAAGCTCGACAGCGATCTGCCGATCATACCGACGCACCCGATCATCTATCAGTAAACGAAAAAAAAAAAAAAAAAAAACAAGAACAAACGAACGACACGCGAGAGATCGACGTTTTCGCACGCACACAGTGCGCACAAAGTGTGCACGGGAGGGAGGTGTTCAAAAGGATATAAATTAAGAGCTTCGATCGCGAGCTAAAAATAAAAAGCGTCTATGTATACACGCGCGCGACACGATGGAAAAACGAGGGTTTAATCAATTTTCCTCCAGACTGGATAGTTTAATCCCGGTGTAGAGGGTGAATGAGCTTATTTAAAAAAAAAAAAGAGAGAAAGAGAGATCGTAAGTCAGGTATTAATGTTTTTTCTCTTTCTTTACCTTTGTTTTGTTGTCTTTTTTGGGGTGTGAAACTTCTGTAATAAGTAAGTATAGCATAATTGTATAACGTGTAAAGAGTTGAATGGTTCAAATATAGGGTTATAGGAGCAATTTTTTCAATGTACGTACACGTGTAATAGCTACAAGCATGAAAAAACAAACAATTTACCACTTGATTGTTATTCATTTAGATTGAGTGTGTTGAACTACTAAGAGCGCGCATATGACAATATTATAAATATTATGGATTAAACGAAAAAAAAAAATAATAATAATGATGTCGTCATGCGCAAATACAATATTATAGGCCTGTGCTATTTTACTGCATAAATAATAATGATTAAACTCGAAAGAATTTTCCATGACCGATGCTGGAATTTTGTCATTCATCGTAACAATATATATGATTTCTCCTCCGTCCAGGGAAAAAACCGTTACGTAAAACCAAAAAATTAATTATAATATATAAATGCATAATGCATGATCATGTGTTGAACATCTCGTGTTATAACTTCGTTGCAAGCGTTCTTTCTTGTGGCAGACGCAAGCGTGTGTGTGAATGGCAACTTGAATCCATGTGAATAGAGAAAAAGAATCAGTTGTTTTTTGTAGCTAAATTGCTTTACAATGTTAAAGAAATTTCATTTCTACGAAAATTTATCGATTGTTATTGCTATGGAGGTTCAAATTGGCATGATATTAGACGATTGAAAAGTAATATGTAAGTTATTGAAGCACTATTATTTTGTGCGATAAGTTGCATTAGTTGAATTGAAGGATTCCTTGCAGGATCGACATCCAATTGTAAATTAAGGGTTAACTCTATGAAAATTCGTTATAAAATAATCATAAAATCCAACCATTGTGTATCATAAAGCTACTGATTGTGCTAATAACGATTCTCGACGAGAAACTGAGATTCGCTAATTCGACAATTTTTCCTATTAGAGTCTAAGAAATTGATGATGCGTGTTTTCCTTTAATTGATCGAGGCCTAACATTGGTCCACTTGGTACTATTTTTAAATTTTGGGTTAAATTAAATTATATGAGTTCATTTATATCTAGCTTCAAAAATTATAAAATAACTGTAGAAACGTGTCGCTAAAAGACAATCTAATAGTAACGAAAAATAATAGAGAATATTTTTCTATTCAATCAAAAAAGCTTTATGGTTTTGTTGATTTGAATTCTAGTCAAAAAAAAACTGAATTGTTGCATTCCAATTTTTAAATCGATGTTAGAAAAGAGTAAAATATGGTAAACGGTGTTTAACGGAAACTCTCAATTTTTCTATGAAAAAGTAGGGTCGATCGATATTTTTATAATCATGAATAAGTAAATTTAGTTTTTTAGATTCATAGATTACTCAATATAAAAGTAATTTTTCAATAAGAATAATATTACTCTTTTAGTTTTTACATTATTTTTAAAAAATCGTAATATTCTAAAATGATTTTGTTACCGGTTAGCATAATTTTTTCATTCATTTATTTTTTGTTTATTAATTAATCGTGTTGAACGATCTATAATGTTAATTTTCCATTCATCTTCTTAAATATCTCAGATTCGGTTAATTTAAGATGATTAAAAATGAAAAAAATTATAGTACACAAGAAAATAAAGACTACTAATGTGAACAAAAGAGACCAAAGTGGTATACAGTATAGGCAGATTGTCACTAAAACATGTTGTAGCCTTAAACTGATTAAAAATACATTTAGGCTAGACAAACTTTACATCCAAGATTTAGATAGAAACGTCAGCTACAAATAGATATAGACAAAAAACTTGAAGAAAAAAAAATTTGAAATCGATGGAAGATATAATAGGGAACAAAATACTACGAAATTGAGGAATCGGTCTGCGCGATGTCAACAAGCTCATAGTACAAAACTTGTAAAAAAAATGTCATTTAAACGTAATTTAGTAGTAGCCGTAAAGACAAAAGCCAACTCGCAACATCGTAGTATTAACGAGGCATCGCTGATAGGGTCTGCAACGATGATTAAAATTATTATTATCATTTAATTTTCGAGCGGTTCAACGCGTCTCCGATATGCGCTAAGAATGTATAAGCGTTTTTATCATGATCGTTGTATATTACTGGAAAATGATCTAACTCTTAAATAATATAGACGTCAAAATAGATGAAATCAAAGAAAGTATAAAAATTTAATCGAAAGCAGTATGTGGAAGCAATTATTTCGTGTATTTTTTTATACATTAATAAAAAAAAAAGTATAAGTTCAACATTCCATGATCGTTAATAATGTGCATGGGTTTCGTAAATAGTCAAGTTCGAAAGGTAGCATGAAAAATCGAAAAAGTACGGCCTAATATCAAAATATGAAACGAATTTTAGAAATTAAAGCAACTTCGAGAATGAGTTGAGACACTGTTCATCGAAAAATAGAACTTGCAGCACAGGTAAAATGAAGATGCTATTATAATTTTTTCTACAATTACTTTGACGCATTGACAATTTAATTTGATCGAGTCAGTTTAAGTTTTTTATGAAGCACAAATGAACTGTGATAGTTTTTTATTACCTACAAACGATGAATTTGTCTGCATGAGTGTCTAATTTATTTGAATGTTTATTGATACGAAGAAAAGCTTATCGCAACAGAAAATCATATACGCGATGTAAAATAAATATTTCTCGTTGCAATTGATCGATTGATTCAAAAACGTTGTATCATTAATTTTATTTGTAAAATGTTCCATTGATGCACATAAATTATGTACTGTTGTTATTTTTGTTGACGAAACAAGAAGTTAATGTTAAATAAGATTGAAAAGTGTTATGGTCGATGAAGCTGGTCACGATATCAATGATTTTTTATTTAAATTAGCAATAAAATGACGTCGTACGTGTAAATAAACTATAAACGACTATTAAAAAAAAGAAGGAAATAGATGAATAGATAGATGAGAGTTTAAAAAAAAAAGAAACTAATAATATTGTTCGCTCATCGAAGTCCTGGTCCTGACAAACATACTTTTCATCTATCTTAAGCTTCATAAAAATTCCAATTCAAGATATTTCACGTATTAGCAAAAAAACAACGTATTGTTCGTATTGTACTTATGAAATATTGGTATACGTATGTACGACAGATACAATAATGTCTAAAAATAAACTGAAAAATAAAAACGACGCGCCAAATTGAAGGGAAAAACTCATTCATGGCTACGTATTAAAAAGTCACTGTAGATAAATTAGCACTTCTCTATAATACTATACAAATTTTAACTATCGAAATAAGTACTCAATTTGAAAAGGGATCATTCCATGCAAATGAGTTTGTTTGAAAATTTTGGAAAAATTACAGTGAGTTCAAACCCGAAATTTCTGATTTCTGGCAAAATTCGAACGGTATAATTATGAATTGTGCGAAATAATTTTTTATTGATTGTTCATTTTACTATATCATTAATAAATAAATTTTCAATCGGAATCTTTGTCTCATTATTGATACCACATTTTTTCAGGATCAGAAATAAATTTTGCAGTATATATTTGTATCTTTTATTTTTTTCGTTTCATACTTATAACTATTTTTCACATTTATGCAAAAAAATTACATTTAAAAGCCAAAATATATTAGTTTTCTTCAAGTATATTAAATTTACATAATTGTTAGTTTTTTATTCTTAACTATATGTAAGTTATACAATAAATAAAAAAAATTGTTAAATAGTTTCTTAATTTATCGCAATGACAATGATTTTTTTAAACTTTTTACATATTACAATATCATAAGTTAATTTTTTCTAGTTTACAAGGTTTTTAATTCATCGGGTAAACATAATTCTCGAACGATTCATTCAGCCCAGCTTGGATGAACGTTCACTAGGGAAAATACTTTTTCAAAAATATACTCTAGGCAAACGTTTCAAATGCATTTTATGAGAATCTTATTCAGTTTTAAAAAAATATTTGGCACCGATTAATACAAATGTTTACGGTAGGTATCTCCGAGTAGTTAGTAAAATATACTATAGTTTCAGATTTTCGCAAGAGAAGTCTCCAAAAATATGATTATTTACATTTTTTGAATCCACATAGTTCCATTTAACAATTAAACCATATACTCGAGCAACATAATTACAGCTTCGTAATAGTTAAAGTCAAAACGAGACACTCAGAGAACACACGTTACACGACTATAGAACGACGCTCAATGTTTATATTATAATTACAGAGAATATCTCACCGAGGAAGATATGATTGACATTTCATTTCGCTAAATTTTATTTGCTGTGTGCACAGATATAATTCAGAAAAACGATGCGCTTTCATGTGGGTGCGTTAATTATAAAATCTAGTTTTTTTTTTGTTTGAACGACTGAAAATACAAATTTTATAAAATACTTTGTTCTTGCAATTGGTATACATAACGATTATTATATTCAGTTTTATTTGATTTCGCTTGGCTCTGTCACAATCTTTACTTTATTTTTAGTTTTCTCAACTGACACTAATTATATATACATCGAGTTTTTGATCGAACGAATATACACGATTCTTTAATTTGATAAGATTGCAAGATAATAAATCGCCGATGTACACACGCATACACACACATATCGTATAATGTGTTGTTCCGAATTTCTTTGACATTGCCACTTTTTTTTTAAGAACCCGATTGCAAATTGATCGTTGAACTTTTTATTTCGCAGTGCATAAACAGGGTAAATTCAGTCATTTCAGAAAATTTATCATAACTTCGCTCTCGGAGGCGCTTTTAGATAAAGTATTTGTATTTTTTCTTTGATAAAAGTTTAAAGGCACAATAATGTCTTATTGGGCAATTAATAATCGATTTATTCAAGCGTTAGACAAAATCGCATAGGGTGAGGATATTCAGGAACGATTATCAGGGGTGCGTAGAAAAGAAATCGAATCCTTGATAATTCAAAAGATACTCGTCGAAATAAAAATTTCACATCGCGATCTTACAATATTCTCTCAACTTGGTCCTTGCTCGAAGGACGAGTAATAGCTGTTCTGCTGCTGTTGAAAATCGCTGGCGTCGCTGGGACTCGGTGGCACCCGAGCCGAGGCGGAGCTGCTGCTGCTGCTGGTCTCGGCCTGTTGCGAGACCAGCAGCCAGCCTCACGTCCTCACGAACTTGTAGACCACGCCGAAAACGAGCACGCTCACGAGCACCAGTACCAGGGCCGTGACGACCTTGGCGAAGGCGTTCATGCCCGTCTCGCCGTGCTGCTGCTGGAGCGAGCGCTTGGCGTTCTTGGCGGCGACGGTCTGCTTGGTGGCGAGGCCACGCGCCAGGGCGGGAAACGCCAGGCTCTGGGTGAAGGTCAGCTTGTGCAGCGACTCCGAGAGCGAGTAGGGCCCGACGGAGCCGCGGGCGGCCGCGCGCAGCAGCGCGTACTCCAGGTCCAGGGCGTCGAACATGCTGTACCTGTGCGGGAGACAGACACATGAGCATTTTTTGTTTGCATGTTCCAACACATCTCTAATTCGGAACTCTTTTATTCATTGATCTCGCTATAATTCATACAAATTTAACATCCCTATAAATCTTGTAAATAAAAAAGTATGAAAATGAAATGTTGATATTGACATTTTTAGTTTTTGAAGTAAAATTATTTTTTTCAAATTCTTTTTACATCAGAAAGTATATCTCTAGTACCTTTAATAATTTAAATTAGTGTAGGATTCGTCCATAATTTCTGAAGATTCCAAAATCCTGTGTTGTATCAATTGGAATGACATTTTTGATTACATTATTTATTCAATCTATCAGTCTCAAAAAGTGGCAATGAGCGTTGAAAAAAAAGATATTTTTGAATTTTTTTTGTATTTTTTTAGTATGCGAAAAAAATTCCTAGCCTTTTCTTGAAAATCTGTTTCACTTGAGTTAAAAAGAAAATTTTAACAAAAACTTTCAGATTCAAAAAGTGCATTCAATTTCATGCAGCACAGGGTTTTGGAATCATACGTCATTATAGATGAATCCTGGAATAATTTAAATTATAGAAGGTACTGGAGACATGTTTTCTGATGTACAAAGAGTTATGAAAACATAATTTTTAGATCGAAAACAAATATTCAATATTAACATTTCATTTTCATGTTTTTTTTATTCCTAGGATAATACAGAATTTGACACAGGTGTGTTCCCTTCAGAAAAACTTACTTATTCATTAAAAAACCCTCTTTATTTCATAAATTTAAAAAAGTTTTCAATCCCCTTGAAGAAATTTACATGTAAATATATCATTCTAATTCATAATTTCATTTTGAAACTTCTCTAATCTATAATTTTTGTACGTTTGTTTAACAATAATTATTAACTTTGGCTTATACACTAAAAAAATTCATAGTATAGGGGTAGTAGATCCAGCAAAAGTGGACAGCTGGATCAGTTTAACCCTTTAACGCCCGAAGTGACCATTTTTGGACAACGTTTATAGCGATGAATTACACTGACTAAAAATTGTTTAAAAAAATGTTCAGATATCATTTCTTACGTAAAATTTAATGTACTTTCCGAATCCAGGGTCAGAATTGTCGAAAATTTATTTGATAAAAAGTTATAAACAATTTTGCAAAAAAAACCATGAAATTATAAGAAAAAAATCTCGTTTAATTCAAATTTCAACACGGAAAGAAGGTTCGCTTGTGCGTCTCACGCATATAGATTTGGTCAATGGCATGTATGCTTTATTGTAAAACAGCTATAATTATAAAAATCAATATGGCGATCATAAATTTGACTCCCGAAGGCCTGTATGTCAAAATGATTTCGACAATTTTTAACTCGATAACCGTCAACTTTACGAGAAAAAGTTATAGAACAAAAAGTGTTTAGAATTGATAAAAAAACACGCCTGATTTTTTTAGAATTTTTGGAACGCATTTTGGATTTTTGGATAACACCATTTTTTTCAAAAACCCAAAAATCGCTAAAAAAATTCTGTAAAAAATCAGGCGTGTTCTTTGATTCATTCTAAACACTTTTTGTTCTATAACTTTTTCTCGTAAAGTTAACGGTTATCGACGTTATAAAAATTGTCGAAATCATTTTATGACATACAGGTCTTCGTGAGTCAAATTTATGATCGCCATATTGATTTTCATAATTATAGCTGTTTTACAATAAAGCATACATGCCATTGACCAAATCTATATGCGTGAGACGCACGAGCGAACCTTCTTTCCGTGTTGAAATTTGAATTAAACGAGATTTTTTTCTTGAAATTTCATGGTTTTTTTTGCAAAATTGTTTATAACTTTTTATCAAATAAATTTTCGACAATTCTGACCCTGGATTCGGAAAGTACATTAAATTTTACGTAAGAAATGATATCTGAACATTTTTTTAAACAATTTTTAGTCAGTGTAATTCATCGCTATAAACGTTGTCCAAAAATGGTCACTTCGGGCGTTAAAGGGTTAATATATATTTTTTGCTACATTTTGCCAATTATTTTGCTGTGACAGAAAAATATGTTTTGACGAATCCACCCATCAGATTTTTTTCAGTGTCAGTAAATTTTAGTTCAATCATTATTTCAGTCCAGTTCATAAACGATTAAATAAAACAATAAGCAAACGAAAATTACCTTATTTTTCAACCAAAATTAATATTATTATATTGTATATAATGACAATAATTAATATTTAATTATCTGTTTAAAGAAACCTCTCTGTTACAAATTTAATTGCTCTGAAACCACCTCAAATCAAAAACTCTCTAATTCATAATTTTCACGTGGTCGCGTGAAATGTAATTTATCATTTGCTGATTTGAAAAAAAAAATTAAATCAAAGCGATCTTATCTTGACACATACCGATCAGTTTTTTTTTAAATTGGTATATATTCTATAATTAAATCTCGTGATATTTTTGCGCTTACAATTACGCCGGTAGCTCTTTGTCGTCGTGTTAATTAATTAACATTATGTCAAGCGTGCGCGCGCGCAACTACTTTGTAAGGTCACTTTCAAATATTACATGCATAAAATCAAGTTATTTGTAAGTACAAAGGGCATGCCTGACAATATCATCACTCGAATACTTGTTATCATCAATAAATCGATCTTTCATTCGGAAATATTTTAAAAATATCTCCCTGGTGTAAAGAAACTTTTTTCCGAAGTTGATTGATCAAAAAAATTTTGTTTAAATATTCCAAGGATATACTGTTACTGCTATACACGCCACGCACGGTTTTTAACGCGTGTCCTCGAGTGCCTTTTTTTCTATGCAGTATATTGTAATTTAGACGAAAGTGGTACGAAGGCATTATTTTTTTTTTTTGTTTTCAACTCAGCTCAGCGTGAAAAATATCTGTTCGCGATGCACAAAAAAAAACTCGCACCGATGAATAAAATATGTCCGTTGATGTGTGCAATTTATTATTAGCCGCAGCAATAATATTGAAAAAAATCCGGATGTGTGTGACAGAGAGCTTTAAATTAATATTATAGCGTAAACGCAATCCGAGCGGAAATCGCATTGTTGGCTAATGAAAACTTACGGTCGTGTAAGAGCTTATTGTGACACACGATGGTTCTTATCAAAAGATAACTTGCATAATTTCACTTTTTTTATAATTTTTTTTATTTTTCGGTTCGGTAAAAATCGACTTGACGCGCATTTAATTTTTATTGGTTTTGCAAATGTAGACAGTTTAATTTAAAATGCTCTCTGCGAATAACTGATTATTTACATTACATAAAATATTTAATGGACATAAAAATTTATTCAATATTTCAAGTTATTCCCATTCGTCACTTTTAATATTTAAAAATAATAGTCGATGCATACGTGTATTTTGAAAAAACCAGAGTAAATACGAGTGAAATTTTCTATAGCCCTCTTGAACCATCAATCGCAAATAAATATCAATTGAAATCATATATTTCACTATTATTACAATTTTTATCCGTCGAAATTAAATATTTGTCATTATAACTGCGAGCGCAATCACGGTCTCTTCTTTTTATTTCGCTCAGCGCGCGCGTTCAATAAGAGACACGCTTTTTATCAAAAATATGAAAGGAAATGGAAAAGTAAGCAGAAAAATTCGATTTTATTTTTTTTCAAGAATACTTCAATGTTTTCGTCATTCAAGGCCTGATTCAATAAAAGTTGCTCGAGAAACGAGTAATGGATTGAAGGTTTTTCCGGATGAAAAAAAAAACAAAAAATAAACTTTATTTCTCTCTCTCTCTCTGCACAAAAAGGACATCCAACACACACTGCGTTATATGCCACTTTGACGCGGCGATAATATGTTCCATGCTCCAAGATAAGATCTCGTTACTCGGAGTTGCCAATAAAATCCTTTAATTAACAAAAAAAAAAAAAAAAAAAAGAAACTTTAAAGACCCTATTCAGCACGTGCCGCGCACCAGCCGGGGGTTATAGTGCTATTTTCTCGCTCTAAAAATAGAACAATAAAACGAGGCACACGAGGCAGGAGAGCGAGCGAGCGCCTGTTGCTTTTCGTCCGGACTAGGGCAACAGGCTTCTCTCGCCACCACCACCACCCAGCCACCCACTCACCAACCAACCTACCCCCCCGAGAGAGTTCGAGCCCACAGAGTTTCCCACCCACTAATCCCGCGACAATCCTCTTTCATACATGTATATATATGTACGTTTCCTCGCACCCTCGCACACACATGCTACATGTATAAAAGCATATAAGCCTTTGTTTGGCTATATAGCACTAACCTGCTGCTGCGCCGACGCTCGTTCGAATGGGTCGAGGTAACGGCCGAGCTGGGCATGGACTTGAGGCTGCTCGTGGTCGAGCTGGACGGGCTCGGCGGCCGATCCGCCGGATCCCCATCGCCGTCCAAGATCGAGCCGCGATCCGGTGACATTCGGCCGTTCTTATCGTGATGCTGATGATGATGATGATGATGGTGATGATGAGGATGCGGTTGATGATGATGATGGTGATGTCCTCCATGATGATGATGATGATGATGATGATGGAGGCCGTGGATCCTCGCGTGGTCCGGATGCAGCAGCGACGGCCTGCGCGACTGTCCGGGCGTCGTCGAGGGACTGCTGCCGCCGCAGTTGACGACGACGCAGGTCGTCGTGGAGACGACGCCCGTGGGCGTGGGCGAGGCCTTGAGTTTCGTCACCGTGGCGACAGCCAAGCGCTTGTTTTTCGTTAACGATAGACAGATAGACAGGCAGGCAGAAGAAGAGGAGGTGGTGGTGGAGAGAAGTGTCGAATGAAAAAGAGAATAAAAACACATGCGTTAGACAGGCGGCAAGAATCGAGACACGAGCAAATTAATAATGTATGCGGTAATAATTCATTAACTTTTTGATACCGCGTTTGATCGGTGCGACGAGTGCGTAAACATTCATTGCATCGCATAATATATATAACAATAATGATGGTCGTGGATGGAAAATTTTCTGTGTAGCAATTCGCGATTTTCTGGAACGCTGCGGAAACCGATTGCGGCTCCGATCGCCGTAGGAAGTTGTATCGCGAACGATGTATAACAAAAGCGCAAAAATTAGGCTAATATTTGACTTATTAATTAAATGTATCATTTATTATACATTTTAATGCATCGTAAACTTCTTGTTTGGAATTTTTTTTGCTGCTGCCTGTCGTCTCTCAATTAGACAAATTACATCATATATCATAAATCGCGATCAAATATTATTTATGAGAATTATAATTCTTATTCGCCGATGTTTAAATGATGGAATAAAACCGCGAGCGGCGTTTCGAGACGCGGCGATCCGCGGCGAGGAATTTACATCTCATTGATTACGCGCTCTCTGTGTTTATGTGTATACAACGAATTCGCTCTCGGTTCAATTAACACTTGTGTACGCACTTATGTGTATGTACATGTACCCGTCGACGCTCGAGTGCTGCTGCTTATTATTAATAATCATGTGTATACGCATGTATATGCACCGGCGGCGCATTTGTGTACGTCAGTCTGCAACGCGATATATTTGATTATTCATTGATACATATATGCCAACAGCGAGTTACAAAACTCGAGCTCGTAAAAGGGAACGACGATATATATATTCGTGGTAGTTGTAAATTCAATTAATAATAGTTTCGCCCGCGTGGCTGCCTCTGCCTGCGTCATTCGCGGCGGCGGTGACAGTTTTGTGTTTATTAGAATCGAAGCGTGTGGCAGCTGCAGCAGCAGCACGTGAAAAACAAAAATAAAAAAAAATTACGAGAGTCATGCATACACGTGTCGCGATCTGTTTATTAGCGGTTATCGTATATAGATAGGCCATTATTGTACCGCGTCGACGTTGTTGTATGTACACACACGCATTCGGAATCGGAAGGAGTGAGAGAAAGAGAGAAAAATGTGCATACATAGATAAAAAAAAAACGAACGAGTCAAAAAAGAGTCGGTATAAGATCGAAATTTCGTACGACACAACGCAGAGTATATATATAATACATTTCCGAATGGTATGTGTCAAGGTCTCTCTCGCGCAGATCACCCTGACCCATCCTTATAAACCGTGTGCACGTTTTGCGCGCGCAAAATTACAACTCGTACACGTCGTTTCTTCTTCTTCTTCTTCTTTTTTTTGTCGTATTACGATAATGATAGGTATTTATGTACCGAATCCATGGATATGTGCACAATGACACGAATCGAGAGCCCATTGTTATAATAAGCTCGTTACATTATTTACGAGTAGGGATTAATTATGCACGAGCGGAATGTGTGTGTGTAATAGTTCCATATCGGATCGTGTGCTGCTGCTAATATTATCCGCGCGCAACTATAAATATTACAACGCGTAGGACGTGCGATCGCGTGTATTAATATAATCTGTATCGGACGTATTGATGCCTCGATGATTTTGTATAATCGAGCTGTATCGGCGAGCTTTTATTTATTTATTTTTATTTTTTTAACTATATTCGAGAAAAAAAAGGTGGAAATTCATGATTTACGAGATTGTTTTACAAATCGGATGATATAACTCTTCAACCGCGTCGCACGCGCGCGCGACACTATGATATTTGAGTTTCATTTTGTACGTATATACGTATAAATTACGGAAACAAAGTTTCGCGTGTTTTGAAGCACGCGTTATACGATATACTAATATGTAAATTACCGCGCGTATTTGTCTCGCAAGAGTTTATTTATACATCTTTGATACGCGACGTTTATTCTGCGATATTAGTTTTTATTATTTTTTTCACAGTTATACTCGGATTATACGACGCTAACTAAACGGAATCGGACAGTTCACGCGGACTTTAATTAAACTTCTATTCGCACGGAATATCAGTCGAATATTTGTGTGTGCGAGTCCAAGAGCTACTATAGGGTCAACCTTGAAACGTCGCGCGCGTGCAAAGCTACATTCCGCAGCGCAATTCAAAGATGATTTTGACACGACGATATAATACTCTCTATACTATACCCACGCCCCGCGCGACGCGAGACATGCATACGATATAACACATAGCACACAAGTTTTCGAAACTTTTGACAATACGTATAATATACTCCACGTCGTGCATATAGAAATGAGTGCCGCGCACGGCGACTCCCTGAGGAGCTGCGAGACAACGACGTGTCTAGCTGACTCACCTGTATGGAATCGATGCCGCTGTCGTCCTGCTGCTGCTGCTGCTGCTGCTGCTGCTGTATTTGCTGCGCAGCTTCTGGATAGACGAAGGCCGAGGTCTCGTCGTTGTCGTCGTCGGCCACGGCTCGGGGCGAGTCGCTCGGCCAGACCTGGAGCAGCGGCAGGCCAGCAGTCACGACGACCGGTGTCGTCGTCGAGTCTTCGCATGACGACGACGATAATTGCTGCTGTCGAGCTTCTGTCACGACGACTTCGGTATTATCGGCTGTATTGTTATTGGACGCGGCCGAGGCGCTGCCGCTGGAGGAGCTACCCAACAGTCGGCCCAGTTCTCTCAGTGGTCTCTGTGCCGAGCATAAAAAAAAAAAAAATGACAATGTTACTTCGGCTGCGAATCGTCGTACGCAAAACGTTTGAGTCTGAAGTACAAATCATAATACGTGTATACGTGGCGATAATTTATCTCTGTTTACGTGTACAAAAGGATATGCAATCGAATCGCGTCACCGAACGCATGAAAATTATTACAAAATAAGAATCGCGAAATCAAAATTATTTTTTTCGTCTCAACGTCGCGAGTTCAGGAAACAATAACAGTACGCGCGATATCGTATACGGTCGAATGGCTTCGGTATATATACGAGTATAGCAGTATAACAGGGGGGCAATCGTGCGGGGAATATAATAATATCGATGCCATCCCTGCAGTATTTGAGGCAATAAAATCATCTAGATTTACCCGATGCAGCAGTGAAGCGCACAGAAACACACACGCGCGCGCACAGAAAATTATAGTCGAGGATATAATAAAATCCGACGGGGCGGTCCAAGTTGAGAAAATTTATAAGATGTATATAACTCGACACGAGTATTGGTAAATAATAACGAACAATGACGAATCGTTACGTATCTATAGTATACAGTAGTATCGAGATTTACAACTACTCGGTTTATATTATCATTGTAAGTTGTAGTTTTAACACACATCAGGACTGCCACGCGCGACGTGTCTCTGACTAATTTTTTTTTTTCACTCTCTCTCTCTATACGCGTGTGACGATGTAAAAGAAAAATAAATATAAGCGTCGCGGAAGACTTTTTGTTTCGTTTTGTTATACGAGCGAGGAAAGAAAAAAATAATGAATAACAATTTGATCCTCGTTTTTGTTTTGTGCATCGTCGCGGCCCATCGCGCTCCATTGGTCTCCTCCAAGCTACCGCCTCCGAGTAAATAATTGAATTATTAATACATTATCATTGTGATTATCATACATCTGCATGCATAATTTATGCGCGTCTCTGTACATATTTTCAGATCGAAATGCCAATTGCGACGAGGTATTTATACATCATGCACGCAGGATTGCTCAATCGTGCACCAAAAATAGATTATCGAATGATTATTTTTAGGACTGCGTGTTCGAGTCGCTGAAAAAGCAGCTGCTCGGGATCTTTGTAAAAGACGACAGCGGCAACCTCAGAGTTTCCTTGATCGAGGGCAGCCAAGGAGTTTGGGGATTTAAAATTAATTACGAATTGAGAGATGCCGTGATCTCGTGAGTGCACAGCCTACAAGCGCGCGTCGCATCGATATAAATATTGATACATTGCCGATTGATAATAAAAAATATATGCATTTTCATGCGCAGCGACGTGAGAAAAATCGCGAGAGACGGCGACGTCGAGATAAACAAGGAAGGCGAACGCATTACCATAAAGCTCCGCGTCAAAGCTTCCAATATGCTGGGAAAAATGGCGACGGCGATAGTTACGTGCAGTACACAAACAAAAACATTCAATCACGGATCGATTATAATTTTTCTTTTCTTTTTTCGTTTTTCGCATCGACAGGGCAGCTTGGGCTGGTTCAGTTTTTCCTTTAAAAATCCCACGGCCGAGATCTTCGCCATAGAGATGAGCTTCGCGATCGTCCTCGATCGTGGCCAGACGCCCTGCAGAGTGACGTTCGGCGACGTGGCGACCCACGCCACGGGCGTCAAGATCACCACGGAGGAGTACCTGCCCGACTGGGTGAAGGATCAGGCCATGCGCTACCTCGATCCGGCCCTAGCCGACGCCGCCACGACGATCTTCAATTCCGAGTCGGGCGTCGAGTGCGAGCCGTTCTTGACGATAGTCGCCGATCGTCTTCCGCGATGATGAATCGTTTTTTATATCGTTGACATATGTTTTTTTTTTTTATTCTTAATTTTCGACCTTAATAAAAAAGTTTTAAATAGCAAAAAAAAATGCGTTTGTACAGTTGATGCATAATAATGAATGAATTCGAATCGAATGTATACCAAAATAAGTCGCGTTTCGTATTTCTGTAAAGCTTTAGCGAAATCGATGCGATCAATCAAAATTTTTCGAAAATACTTCAAAAAATCATGTTGTATTTGAGGAAGCAGGTGAGCTATAAAGCATAAATCACTTTTATAATCGTTGTTTATTGTACAAATAAACGCTGATCAAACACTGTTGTGTGTGTGTATGTGTGCGCAAAAGAATTTTTTTTACTTTGCTTCAGCTGCTGCTCTGTCTCTCTCTAACACAATCAAAAGATGAGAATTTACGGTGAACAATTACAACGGATCGTCGATTGATATATAAATGTCGGCATCCGACTTTTTGCTTCAGACATTTTATTGTAAACTTCGACGGCGTCGAGTACATCAGGTGAGTAATCGCACTTTTCCAATTGTCATTTCTTTTTTGCATTATCTCAGTGAAAAAAAGTACGCGTTTTCAAGATTTTTACAGAAAATTGCGAGATTATGTGTGTTTACTAGTAGACTCATTTTTAGTGAAACTGACGCGTAGTTCTTGTTTGCATTAAAAAATGTGTGCGTGAATTCGTATGGAAACAATCATTTATTTTTTGTACATTTTTTGAGTGATACAATTTATTTGATGTATTTTTTTTATCGCGTAAAAACATGTGACAGAAAATTTTCAAAGCGTGTTTTATGAAACTTTTACATTTATATTTTTCTAAGCAACTACAAGATTCTCTTGAAAATAATCGGAAAAATTGTGAAAGAAAAGGAGTTTGAAAACTTTTCATTTTTTTATCTTAACTTGATGAATTCATTCATCGATTCTTCAATCACTTTCGAGAACAATTTTTCGAAACATTTGCTTCATTATTTACACGCTCGACGGGCCAAGCAATTGATCAATTGTATTTGTTTGTTTTCTGAGTGTTTGTGTGCGATAATCACTCGATAATTGTTACCAAAACGAAGACAAAATAATATTTGTTCATAAAACTTCTACACGCGAAATCTACTGCACGATGTTTAGCATTAAAAAAGAAACGTCATCTCGCAAAAGTTGACTCACCATTTTTATAATTAAACAAAATGCAACGAACGATATGTGACTCGCACTTTCTTTTTAGACTTTTATCTCAGTATTATCTGCCACATATCAGACAGTAAGCAACAATGAAGACGAGAACGAGAAGCATCATTTTCTTGACATTCTGCGTGTACTTCTTTGCCAATATTGAATTATCCAGTCAGCAGAATTGCGGACAGGTACGAAATCGATTTCGACAAAATACGCACAATTATAATCGTGTGACGAATGTTTTTTTATTTTTATTATTTTTATCGAACAGGAATGCAGCTTCAATCGGCTGAAGCAGGAATTGCTGAACATCGTGGCGAAAAAGAATCCCGGTGTGGTCGACGTCGACCTGGTGAAGGGTCAGCAGAGCTTTCTGAGCTTCATACCGATAACCTACACGCTGAGAGACGGCCAAGTCAAGTGAGTATACGAGAGCGAAACAATAAAATTGTAACGACTGATCTATAACGAAAAAATGTCATCTCCTCCTGCGCAGGGATATGAGAAACATGAGACAGATCGCCGACATCAAGGTGCGTCGCACCGGTAAAAACGCCGCCATCAGATTCCAAGTCATCGTTCCCAACGTTCAAGTTCGTTTCTCCAGCTCTCAGGTGAGTTCAGCCAAAAGATAAAGTAAAAGCTCGAGCCTCAATCGCCACCATATAATTCTAATCATAACACCTTTTATAAAGGCCAAGCTCGGCTTCATCAACGTGGCGTTCAAAGAGTCGAGCGCCACCGTGACCGAGGTCCGCATCGCCGGCACCATCAATCTGCGCTACTCCCAGTCGCCCTGTCGCGTCACCTTCAGCAACATCAAGTCCAAGGCCAAGGGTATCAACATCAAGACGCGCGAGCCCCTGCCCGACATCGTCAAGCAGCAGGTCCTGGTCTACGCCGACAAGGCGATCGAGGACGCGGTGAAGGACATCCTCAACGCCGACAAGAGCGCGAGCTGCGACGCCTTCAACGCGGCGGTGGCGGGCCTATAACGACCACATGATAATGACGATAGAAAAATTTGGGAAAGAAAAAATGAATGATCGATCAACTTCGACGACAAGACTGTTTTTTAGCTAGTATAATTTTTTTTTTTTTTTCGTTGCTTAGGCGATAAGTTAGGGAATTCACGGTTGTATTATTATCATTATACTATTCGAGTAACAAATAAAATCCTGATTATGTTTTTTCATCGCTACACGTACACGAAGCATATTTTTTTCTCCCGAAAGAGCAGCACACACGTACGAAAGAATCGACGCGCAATTGCGTTTCTGCAGTCGCGCAACCCAAAACTTGACCAAAAAAGAACTTCCACCACTGCGAAAAGTTGACGTTCTCTTTTTTTCTCCTATATCAGCTCTACTGCAAAAAAAAAAATTATACGACGACTCTGTATAGAGAGAGAGAGAGCCTCGCGGGCGTGACCGGAAATTCAATGCCGCGCGCGAGTATTCGCAATTGATGCTATTTTGTACTTTGCTACTCGCGCCTGAGCTTTTTTACTCTTTCGTCGTATTTGTCGTGTATTACTCGCTGCTGCTGCGCCACACACGCTGGCCATGAATATCGCCATATCGATTTTACATATAGAGCCGCATCGAGAGCGAGAGAGCTAAAAACGTATGATATAACATTGAGAGATATACATACTTATTTGTATACCGAGGATAATATGCATAAATGGAACACAAAACGATCGCGCGAGTTTATTAATTTATCGCTAATTGACGATAATCGACTTTCTTTCCTGTTCGTGTCGAGTACCTCTCGAGCGCGAGCTTCAATATACTTCGTAATACACACGTGTGCGGTGATCGAGAGAGCAAAAAAAAAAAAAAATTGTAGTAAAACTTCTCGCTCGACACGATCGATCGCACGTATAAATATAGCGTGTGCGTTGTGTGTAGACTAAGGTGCATATAACGCGGGTTACGGGGTCATTAGCGCGTTGTATAGTATATCACGCAACGTCGATGCCGCTCGGCTCGGCTCTCGACTCTGAATATGCGTGTATATTCAAAGGGATCACTCCAATTTGTCACGCGCGCGTCTACGTGCACAGGTCGAGGAAAACAGCTATTTTTTTTTTTTCGCTTTTTTTTTCAACGAAACTGCAGGCGCGCGTGAATTTCGCGTGTGTTTGAGTTTGGGACGATCCAGTAGCAGCAGCAGCAGCAGCAGCTCACTAAAAAGCTCGAGTGGTTTTTTTTTTGTTAGAGGCTTGATAAACCGAATATTCGTATTTGTTTTTTATTTATACAATTTTTTTTTATCCTTTATATTCGAAACCATTGAACCGCGTTTACATGATATTGCAAATGAATTTTACATATTACGTTAACGAGCTCGTGGCTCGGCTCGGCTTTCACAAAATCACCCTGTTATATTTTAGCGAAGAAGCGATCGCTTTTTTTTCATATTTATACAATATCGGAAAAGTATCGTCCGCGAGTATATAAACGTTGTGTATGCTGTGTATAAAACTATGTCACGCGCGCGCGGATCCGAGCTTTTCATTAACGTGAAAGCACATACGCTATACACGATATATCGCGTGTCCGAATATTTATTTCGCTGCTGCTGCGCGTCGATTCGTCTGTATTAAACCTTCCGCCGTCAGACAGCAGCAGGAAGGGGTCGTAATCTTTCGTCGTATCGCAGCTGCACGGATAAATTACCTCTTCGTCGTCGTCGTCGTCGCGCTTAATAACTACATTATGAAAAGCCTCGCGCGAAAGCTTAATTTTTGATCTATACTTGTACCCAACCAAGCCCGCCCATTTGTATAACTTAATGTCGCTCGCCGCGAATCTTCGACCTTTCGCGCGACCGGTGGGTGCTGCTAATTCCTCTATCTCTCGTGCAGACCCCCCTTTTTTTACAGCGTATGTACGCAAGTATGAGAAAATCGATGAAAGCTCTCACGGACACCGATACAACTGGATTTATTTTTCCCTCCTTTTTTTTTGTTCGAGAATACTGCGTTAACGAATTAACTCGTTGACTTTTTGATATAATAACCAGGATTATATTATTTAAGATATGTATAAAATTGTATTTCTCATTCCATGAATTTATGCGGGAGAATTTTACATCGAGCTTTTATACTTTTGCACCGGAGAACAGCGCGAGGCTATTATAAAGAGCAAATGTATTCATGAGCACGCGGGTGGACGAGGCAAAAAATCATTTTCCATATTATAAAACTTTATGCGTAGCGATGGCTGCGAATTACAATGAATAAAATATGTAAGTACTATATACCACTCGAGTAATTCTGCCAAGTCCGCTGCACGACGACGACGTCGGAGCTCGAAGCTTAAAAACGGTTAATTAAAGGCAATTTATCTTGTTATACCGTCCCGATGAAATGCGCATCTATATACTGCGAAACTAATATACCGATATTATCAGAGGATGAAAAAAAGTTACATAAATTCTATATTTATATGGTTATATTTACCGAAGACGTCTGATACAATATAACACCGAGTCATTGCTGAATGACACTTGACGTCTTAATCATACGTACTCGTGTCTCGCGCAAATAATAATAGCAGCGACGCATCGCAATGTGTCGTCGTCGTCGTCGTCGTCGGGTGACTTTGCACGAATCATTCATATATAAAAGGCACAATATCGTATAACAGAAGCGCGCGATGCGCGATATGACAAATTTGCATATTTCATATACATACACCGAGCGGCGTGAAACGAAAAAAAAAAAAACATCAAAACAGAAACAAAAGTTTGCTCGCTGATGCGTGTACGATATCGCGCTCAAGGATACCCGCGCTGACGCGAAGAAAAAGTATAAATACTTTCTCGGGTAGGATGCAGTTGTTGTTGTGCGTTGCAAAGTTGTGCGTTCAAGACCAGATGTACTTTTTCGTATAATTGTTGAGAAAAACGGGAATTTACTCGGACGAGTCGATTTGGTGTATCTTGGCGCACCATTTATCATTTCGAACGCTCGAACGTTCAACTTTTTGGTTTTGGTTGAAAAAAATTTTAACTTTTTAAGACTTTAGTATTGAAGTGTAACTGAAATGCCAAAGCTTAAACGTTTAAGAAAACAAATCCGTACACTATTAAAAAACCTAAAAGATAATACTGATTTTATGAGAAAAATCAAACATTAAAATTAAAGTAATCGATTCGGTTTCTTTTGACGGTACGTTTACGTGGAGACTTATTTGAAAGTTGTACAGAAAAATTATAAGAAAAGTCAAATACATCATTTTTAATGCAAAAATGAACGCTGTAAATATTAAATACCATACTTAAATTGATGAATGTTGTTTGAAATTTTCATGTTTCAGTACTGATCTCCTACGTCAATTGTACATAAAATGTCATCCTAATTAGAGCCAGTCTCCAACGCTAGATGGCGAGTACCTTAAATCTGCCAATCCCCAAAGTGGCAAAGTAAAAATAATGGTATAAGTAAAACACAGTTTTCGAAAAATTATAAGACTTCATTTCTGTTAATTTATTCGTTTGGTCAGTCACCGAGAAGGGTAGTTTGTAAGAATTTCAATAAGTAATCTCTTCAGTCAATCTTACAGTAAAACAAGATGAACATACTTTATTAATAATTTAAGTTTGCTTAGATAGCTCAAATAGGAAGGTTTACAATACGACACGCTCGTCTCGCGATACGAGGCTGTCGTTGCCGCGACCGATCGGCACACAATCATCAATATGCCTCGCACGCAGTGTTTATATACAACTGTTTACGCGCGAAACTCTCGCTAACGGTTACAATATACAATTTATTATTATTAATTTAACGTAAAACTATAAAATATACCTAACATTTCGTGATTCTAATTAAAACGTATGACTCAGCGAGTCCAAAACTTGAGTACTGCCTTTCAGCTACATATATATATCTGCAAAGACATTATTATTAATAACGCTCTGTTTCTCGCCGAAAACGAATTGAGAGCCGCGCGCGACTATACGATGCACTCGACGTCGCGCAGAAATGGCACGTCTCGTATTATATGTATACTGTGCACTTCGAGGCCCTTTTTTCTTTGCTTTCTCTTGTACCCACTATACCG
Source organism: Trichogramma evanescens (assembly GCA_902732785.1). Lineage (NCBI taxonomy): Eukaryota > Metazoa > Arthropoda > Insecta > Hymenoptera > Trichogrammatidae > Trichogramma > Trichogramma evanescens. The sequence goes on from CACVKI010144754.1 coordinate 78,937, forward strand.
CGTATACCCCGCGCACAAAGAGATCGTAAAAGCCACCGCCGCCGCCGCCGCATCGCTGCATCATACCTCTATACTACACGCGTACACTATATTATATCGATTGCTCGCGAGCGCGCCTCCTCTCCGCGGCGAACGCGAGATTCTTTTTGAGCTCGAGCCCCGAGAGCTGCGCAGCGAGCTGCTATAGCTAGCTCGGCTCTCGCTGGTAATGTAAATAAAAGGAGCGAGTAGGAAAAAAAAGAATCAAAGAAAAGCTACGCATTCGTATAGATACGTATATCCTATGTACACGACCGCAAGCCAAGAGAGCGCTCGAGAGAATTTCAATCGCGTTGATACAGCTCGAAAGGAAAAATCACGAATACTACTGGGTGGATGTGTTTCTTTTTCTTGCTCCATATAATTCTCTGCGTTGTTTACACACACACGGGCAGCGGTCCAAACGCTCCTCTCTCTCTGTGTACGTCCCTCTTGGATACGGCGCAGTAATGATTTACACTAATTTACCCTCCGTGTTTCCGGTATTATAAAAGGGCTCTCATCATCATCATCATAAACTCTGCGAGCCACCGTGTGTTTATACGCACACACACATCTTTATAATTCATTCTCGAGGCTGAATTTAGCAACCTCAAATTCTCAGATTAAACGAGCATACAGCGTGTGTGTATATACCTCCTTCACCCCCTGCGGCCTAGCTGCTGCTCTTAACGGTCCTTATAAATTGCTAGAATATTCAACGGGCGCGGGCGCGCGCGCGTGTGTGGTCACTTCCTTTCCCGGGTACTGCTCGGCCCGCCTGTGCCACTGCTTTTTTTTTAAAAAGGAGATGCTGCGAAAATATACACGAAATTGTTAGCAGCGATTTATACTATATTTATGCAAATGCACAGTCCATCGAATCGGACGGTGCATTATAACGACACTATACTCGAGCATCGAATTACAAACTGCCAGTACAGTCGTACAGTAATGATTATATCTCAGCGGCGAGCTGAGGTTTTCTCGCGCGCGCGTGCCGAGTCGCGCTCGGAGAGCCGAGTAGCAGTAGCAGTAGCAGCGAACGTTGCATTATTCATGCCAAAGCGTCTGTGCGGCGCGGCGGACCCCATTGTGTATGTACTACTAATACTACTACTACTGCTGCTACTGCTAGCCTGGCCATGGACGCGCGAGACGAGTAAAAGAAAAGAGGAAAAATATTTTTATATTACGATTTATATTGTACGACGTTGTTACGTATACAGTATGTTCCAGATAAAGCGCACACTTTTCCGATTCAGATTAAAAATAGTTAGAGACTCGATGGTCTATACTTAATATACATCAAATTAAAGGTAATCGCTTCAACTTTAAAGTAATATGCTATGTAAGGACGTATATGACATGGTTATCCAATAATCATCACGAGAAATAATGAAAAAAAAAAAAAAATTTGTCCAAATGGGTTATAATATTTTTTTCTTAACGCTAATTTTTTTCGACAGCTTTTGCTGTACATTTTATGCGCAGAACTCCCCATGATTTCGTTATAAAAATTTTTTAATCTGGC
>CACVKI010144755.1:0-45950 GCA_902732785.1 Trichogramma evanescens
GCAACGTCAATCATATTTAAGGGATTCCCATTAGATTATTCAAAAAACTCCCGTCAAATTTGAGTAAATTCTCATCATTTTGAAAAAATGCATCTCAACTGCATAAAAGTGCATAAAGGGTTGAGCAATCGAGATAATGAATGTCATCAGATCTTCGTCTACCTTCCCTTATCAACTTCCTAAATTTTCAAAAAGATCGATCCAGCAGTACTCAGGGTACCGCGTCTACAAAAAACCCTACTTGCAAAATCACGGGAGTTCATGCAGGAATGACTTCACTTCGCTCAGCATAATCACTTCGCTCAGCATAATAATATTATACACGACAATTAAATACAGCAAAGAAAACTACTTTTATTAATTGGATTTTTTTCCATTTTGCGTTATAATTTTATTTCAAAAAAATGTACGTTTGAAATATTCGACTTGTCAAATTAGAAGGTACAAATGAGAAAAAGGTAATAAAAGAATTCTTAAATTATTTTGAATAAAATCGTTTTATATAAAAGACTTCAAAAACTGTATCATGTAAAAATCATATAAAAATATATCATGACATCCATTTTGGAGTATGAATAAGTAATTAAAAAATAATAAAAATAGTACATTAAATACTTTTTATCAGAAATTTAAATCGATGTTTTGTAAACATTTTAAACAATAAAAGTAATATAACATCACGATTGCATGTCGTTTATAAATCATAGTGTCTAATTGTTTTTTACTATAAAAACAATAATTTGAGTTTTCAATAATATGCATTATACAGATGAATCTTGTTGCCCAGATTTAATTATTTCAACACTTGATGAGCAATACTCTCTGAAACATCTAAGTTGACGTTTTCTAAGAGCTTTTGTTGAATTTTTAGATAGATCTGTTGGATCCTGCATGCACATTGGAGAATCGAATCGGAAAAATGATAAAGCCTTTTTTTTTCGTTTACTTAGTTTAGCTGTAAGCTCCACCGGTAATTCTCCAGTAGCAAACTTTTCTTTTTCTATTATTGTACCCAAAAAAGGACAAATAACATACTTTTGATAATCAAATTTTGCATAGAAGGTAAATAGCCCAACAAGATGTTCAGCAAAAGTAGAATCATTGGACTTGATACAAATATTTTCTTGATATCCACATTCCCAGCCTGAAATGATTATTTTCTCATTCAATTATCAAATATTTTAAGTAAAATGATTCATACACATTTAAAAAAATACATAAGGATATATTACCATCAATAATTATTGAGCGAGTTTGATATTTTATTAACTCATGTACACTTGGAAATACGCCTTTGCGTTGCAAGTAAAAAATTACTAGCCATGAGATAGTGAAAGTTGAAATTCCTTCAGTACCAGATAATTGGGAAAAAGTTATCCACTTTTTAAGATACAAAATAAGCTCCCTACACATTGGATAAGCATCATTGTAATACCTGTAAAGGATTAGATAGTTGAAAAAAATGTGGTAAAGATATATTTAATCATAAATGTAAACAGCTTACCTAACAAGCTTAGATTTTCTGTGAGACAGACCGTTTGAAAAAGAGATATCACACTTAAGACTAGTAGGATAATGACGTAGCTTAATAATCGGTGTACTAGCATCAACTATCACTTCTTCTATGTACCATACATCTTTATGACTTTCAAAACAATCTTTCACTGATGATAAATATTTATGGCTGCTTGCAGCATCAAAATTATTGTTATACATATCATCACAATCTAAAAAAATATCTAAATCACTATTAGAGAGTGCCGTTTGAGAAGATCTTGAACCAAATTTATATGCTGTAGCATTTGGATAAACATTTTCAACAACTTTTTCAACAGCTTTTAACAAACTCCTTTCTCTAGGGTTTTCTAAAATAATTAAATCTGATTCAAACAATAATTTTTGTTTCTTATCTTCTATTTCATTCAATAAATCTAATAAGGGAGGCATCATTTTTGACACATTGTAATCACCTTTACTTAAGTAGCGTTTATGAAAAATATCATCACAATGAGCATTATATTTACTGAAATCTCCATAAATGCACGTTATACATGCAAAACATGTATGGAATTCTAGTGTGACACCACTTGCAATGCATTTTTCTACTTTCTTACAATGGTTTTTATTTTCTAAATGTTCAACAAATTCAATTTCCATATGGAACTTAAGATTACACACTTGGCAATCAAAAAATTGAGCGTAATACCATGTATCTTTCATGAGTAACATGATTTTCCTAAGAGTATCAATAGAATTTTTCCTCAAATCCTCACATTTAAGCATATGATCCTGAGTTAGAGAATGTTCAAAAAAGTTGTACTCAACAACATTATTTTTGCAAGCATGGCAATAAAAAGATTCATTTGTTGTTCTCAAAATATAAGGTATTGCAAATGTTAAATTATCATTGGATATGTTGAATGAACCTTCCGTTTTCTTCCAGCTTTTATTTTTTTTTTGTAAGTTTTCAATGTGTTTTTTACAAAACAAATGATCCACTATAACATATAATTCACTGGAAATTTGATTATTGCAGAGCAAACAGAACTGACTATCATTATTTTTAATTATGAAATCAATGTTCAAGTTTATAAAAGCTAATTTGATGCCACTTATATTGTATATATATTTTTTGCCCTGTTTAATACAAAAGTCTATATATTGTGTACCATTATTAAAAATGTTTTGATCAAATTTTGAGACTTTATCTATCTGTACATTAGATGAACTTGATTTTGATTCTTTTTTGTGTGCAGGAATGAATCGATTCATTAGTTTTTTACTTAAATTAAGTTCATCTATATCATTTAAAATATCAAGCACATCCAGCTCAATTATTTCTTCATCAGTTATTGTAATAGAGTTAAACATTTCAGTATCATTATTTTCTGTTATTTTTTTACAATAATCTTCAGATTTTTGTTTTGTTGATGCTAGTTCAAACATTTTAGATTTTTCACATTTCACTTCATTAATATCTATTTCTTTGTTTCCTGTGTTCTTGTTACATTGTGTTTGACATGATTTCATTTGAAAAATTACTAACTGTTTATTCAAAATTTCACAAGATTTATGTTTTTTCCCACTCAAATGCGTATCAACAGATACCATATCATTAACTTGTATTTTACATAATGAGCACTCTACAAAAATTGTATTTTTCAGTTTTTTCATTTCTAGATAGTTTTCATTGACAATTTTATCAAAATTTTCCATTTGTATTTTATGTTGAAGTGAATTATGATAATGAAGAAACAAAGAAAACATATCAGAACCAAATGATTCATTACACAAGTAACACTTATAAGAGATGATACTTTCTAAAAGCAAATGATCACTACTACATTGATTTTTTGCAGAATTTTTTCTATGGTTTTTTTCCAAAAAATGATGAACAAGTCCAGACTTACTTGAAACGTTTTTTTTACATTTAGTACAATTCCATGTATCAATATCAAAATTTTTTAAAAATGCGTCTTTCATACGATTCAATTCAGCTTTAGTAATCTGAATTTCTTGTGGCAATTGTTGTTTACTTTTTAAGAAATTATTTCGTTTAACATGTTGCGCAGACATTAAATGATCTTCTAAATCATTATAACCAATCTTTATATTGCATAGCAAACATACTAAATGACTATCTAAAACTTTGATAATATCCATATTAGTTGGACATTTGAGCATTTTGGGAAAATGCTTCATAACGTGCTTCAGGGTTTCCATGGGAGATTGGCAACAAGTTTTACATTTTTTGCAATATAAACTATTGGTAAAAACATATGTTTGAGGATCCATACAAGATTCTTTCAATTTCATATTTCTGAGATGTCTGTAACCTTTTATATGGTGTTCAAGATTGTGAAAGGATTGTAATGCACATTGACACAGATAGCATGTAAGCTCATTCTCATAGGTATTGAAAAAAATACAGTTTTCCACTATTTCTTCGGCTAAGCGTGTACTAGCTTGTTTTCCTGTAGAATCTTTCAAATCACAATGTATCGTCTTGCTTATTTCAATATGAAAAGGACTCTCTTTAACGTGATCCGTAATGTCATCAAAATAATCTTCATCATAATCTTCTCCAAATTCAAAGGTACACAAAATGCACTTAAAACTTTTTTTCCATGTAATGATTCGGTTTTTAGCGAACCACTCCCAACTTAATTCCATACTTGGAGATTTTATCGTTAAAATTAAATAAAGATAATACCAATATAATTGCCTTCAGTAACTTTAAAAGGTTAAAAAGGCAGTGGGTCAAAGAAAAATCACAGCACTTCTCACAGCAGAAGCTACTGTTGCCGGTGTTCCCGCGAAAATGTTGCGCATTGTCTTGTCACGTGGTGAACAAACTGACTGACGACAGGCGACAGCACTCGAGTGCAAGTATAATATTTATAAGGAATGTAATGTAAACAAAAATAGAACAATGCTTTAACATAGAAACTCGATAAACCAGAAAAAGAAATCATTTTTAGAGTTTTCAAAGTTTAGATTTTCAAAATATTGATAATGCAATTAGATTTAATATATTTTTTTGTGAATTGGATACTTCACATGACATGAATTATAAAATTTTATTATTTATAAAAATTTATTGGGCATTAAAAGTTACTTTTATAACAAACATTACATGAATACTTTTAAAAACATTTATTCAATTTATCAAATCACTTAATACAAATATATTTACAAAAATACTCTTTTATGTACAAAACTTATTCATTATTGTTGTGCAAAGTATAGTGCAGTCTTTCACTAAAAGGGCAACTATTATTTCTTTGTAAAAACCATAACAGACAATTTTGATGTTTTAAATTATCATATCGAATAAAACCATATTACAAAGATTTACTCTCCTTGGCTCTTGCGGAGGAATATTCTCTGACACACCAAAAATGACATTTTTTTAGAACTTTTGTTGAATTCTGAGACTGTTGTGATTTAATTTTCTCTGCACTTATAGAACAATATTCTCTAAACCATCTGAGTTGGCGCTTTTTAAGTGCTTTCGTTGAATTCTGGCCCAATTCTGTTGGATCCTGCATACACATTGGTGAGTCAAATTGCAAAAGTGATACATCCTTCTTCTTTTTAACACTTAGTATAGATAGAAGACTTAGGGGAAGTTCCATCGTTGCAAAGTTTTCTTTTTGGAGTGTAATACCCAAGTACGGACATATTACGCACTTGTGAAAATCAAATTTAGCGTAAAATTCAAAAAAGCCTACCAGATGATCGACGAAACTTGAATTTGAATTTGACTTAAGACAAAAATCTTCTCTGTATCCACATTCCCAATCTGAAAAATAAATTATTCAATTAGTTTCTAAATATTCAAAGCAAAAAAAATATGCATTGAAAAAAGTTAAAAAATATATATTTACCATCAATCATTGTTGAACTTCTTTGAGCTCTTAACAAATCATATACATTTCGAAATACACCTTTACATTGCAAGTAAAATATTACAAGCCATGATATGGTAAAAGTTGAAATACCTTTGGGGCCTGACAATTGTGAATACACCACCCATTTTTTCAAGTACAATATAAGCTCTCTACACATTGGATAAGCATCATTGTAGTATCTGTAAATAATAATGAGATTAAAAAAATGCGGTAAAGAAGTATTTAATCATTAGTGTAAATAGCTTACCTAATAAGCTTAGATTTTTGATGAGCCAGTCCATTTGAAAAAGAGATCTGGCAATCGAGACCAGTTGGATAATGACGCAGTTTAATAATAGGTATCCTGGCTTCATCTAATATTTCTTGTATGTACCAATCATCTTCATAATTTTTAAAACATTTTGTCACTAATTTTAAATGTTTAAGGTCAAGTATACTATTAAAGTCTTTAAAATACATATCATTACAATCTAAAAAAATATCTAAATTGCTATCAGATAGTGCCGTTTGGGAACATCTTGAACCAAATATATGTGCCTTTGCCTTTGGATAAACGCTTTCAACAACTTTTAAAACTTCTTTATATACATTTTGTTCTTGTTCATCTTCAATAATGACTGAGTTTGATTCATTGATAAATTTTTGTTTTGAATCTTCTATATTATCTAATAATTTCAACAAGGGTGGCATCATTTCTGACAGAATAAAGTCACCCATTTTAGAATGGCGTTGGTGCAAAATATCTTCACAGTGTTCATAATACTTTCTGAGATCTCCATAAAAGCCTGTTTCACATGCAAAACATGTTTGGAAAACCATTTCACCGCCTATAGCTCTGAATGCCAATTCATTTTTGCAATGGTCATCGCTGTTCAAATGTTCAAGAAATCTCATTTCTGTAGTAAACTCTTCATTGCACAGGGTACAATTTAAGAATCGAGTGTAGTACCAAACATCGTCTATGATGGCTAGAATTTTTTGTTTTACATCATAAACTTTCATCTGTTGAACCATCTGTAGATGAGAGTTTGTTTGCATGTGTAATTGTCTGTCTTCTTCTCTTACAAAACTGACTTGACATGCATGGCACTTGGCTTTTGAGTCCCACTTTACTGAAATATAATTTTCAGCAAACCAAGTAATATTCTGAATTTCATCATGATTGTACTGGGCAGCATACTCTAATAGGCTCTGGAATTGTTTCATGTGTGGCTCACTGATTATATGTTCGATCACACTAAAATAATCAGGAGTGTAGTTTTTTCTGCAAGCCACACAATGAAAATATTGTTCACCGTTTTTGAGTTTTGAATTAATAATCAAATCTAAGCTGCCACCTAAAGCCACTTGTTTATTAAGACTATTTTCATAAAAGTTATATTCACAGTTTTTATCATTAATAAAACACTTTATGAATTCTGGCCCATAAACTTCAATATTTGTACTTGATTTTTTTGGTTCGGAGATAGACACTCTACTTTTTAACTCTGATATTACTGATTCTTTATAGGAATCGAACTCATCGTCAAGTACTTTTAAATCGTTGTTAAAATCAGAATTATAATGTTGATCTTCTTCTGATTTCTTGACATCAGATTCAAATTCTACCTTGTTCAGTTTCAAGTCCTCCATGGCTCTAATCATTATTTCTTGACTCATATTTTCCATATATACTGCAAGTTAAAATCGAATAAATTAGTTTACACACTGAACACTACCTCTTGATAAATATAACCTCACTTTTAAACAATTAAAAATTAATACTTACATTAAAAACAGTCGAATTGCACTTACTGTATTTTACACTAGACGAAAAAAATTAATATTTTCACGCCAAGGATACACTGACAAATGCACTGAGCTTAAAAAACACGAGGTCCGGCTTAAACAACGATATTTGTGAGAGGAGCAATGTGTGTCTTACAGTGAACGAAAAAAATTAATAAAAATTAATTTTCACGCCAAGAATATACTGATAAATTCACTGCGCTTAAAAACACGTGTTTCAGCTTGACCGAACGATATTTGTGAGAGGAACAATGTGTGTCTTACAGTGAACGAATAAAATTAATAAAAATTAATTTTCACGCCAAGGATCTACAGACAAATTCACTGGGCTTAAGAACACGTGGTTGACCGAACGACGACTGACGATTAATTTGATGATGCCTCGCCAACGATAAACTCACAAGTGACTGAAAGAAGCACTTGGCGTCAGACAGCAAACTATATATGTACAGGTCGGGAGAGGCCCCCTCCTAGCGCCGTAGCTCGCAAGCTGGCTCGCGCATGCGAGCTATTATCTACGTGAAATTGCGCCAAAATTTGAATGTATGAAATAATTACTTGTATACTCATATTTTTTTTATTTCGTTTTTATTTAAAAAACAACGACCGCGTGCGTTGCGCCAAAACACGACGAGGTGTTTCATACATTTTACGGGGCTCTATTGGTGCATCTCGTTCAGTTTTGCAGCGCAGGTAAATGTATGCAAATATACTCAACAACGATATATAGGTATACCTATAGGCTAGCCGGCATCTCAACAAGTCGCATGGAGACTATATACACTAGACCTACTTTAATTCTGTCCGCTGGAACGCCGGAATTCCTATGCTTATACACGTTCCACTACTAGGTGGACCGGACAGAATTAAAGTAGGTCTAGTGATAATATAGAGTGGTTTTGGAGCGCGCACGAAATGCACGCACGATAAAGTAACATGGAGAGCGTATACGGAGCGACAGAGGTCGCCTTCTGCTTCAAAACAACGTTTTGATGTATGCAAGCGGTGCATGTAAATTGTAAGCTAGCATTTAAACTTACAAAAACAAAACATTGACCGTGAAAACTTTGGTTCGTAGCAGTCATTGAGTATATTTATGTCGTGCAGGCGACGTAAATAGCTATCGTTACCTGTAAATATCTAAATCAAGCCATAGCTTTACGGAATACTAATTATAATTCAGACTAAAAGTGAGTGAGAGGTTATATTATTATCAGTGGGTCTATTCGGCGATTGTCGTGGAACATACGTGAAAAGTAATTCACGATAAAATAGTGTACGAAAATGATCAAAATAACCCATGATATTCATTGTTTCTGCGAAAATTTCAATGAGCTAAGTTGATTTTAGAGTGCGTACACGTAGGCCACCGAATAGACACAACAAAGTTTCTTTAATTCGCTTTCATTAAAGTGAGAAGAAAATCATTTATGTGTACATTTTTGATTGCAGTTTAGTTTCAAAAATGAGTAGATACAGGCGAGAATCCAGTGAAGATTCAAGCTATGACAGCGAGGAAGAACGAAGGAAAAAGGATATTAAAGAAAGAGATGAATTTGCAAGTCGTCTGAAAGAAAAAGATGAAAAGAAAACAAAAAGAGTGGCAGTTGCGGCTGAGTCAGCTTCAGGAAAAGGTACAATTTTTGATAGCAATATTATTGATTAATTTTTTTAAGAAATATTTTATATTTTATTATGTTTACAGCTGAAGCTGCCAAAAGACTCAAACTTGTTGAAGAAGACACAAAAGAAAAAATTATACCTAAATTACGTATTGAGTCTAGAAGAAAGTACTTGGAAAAAAGAAAAGAAGATAAAGTTGCAGAACTAGAGGCAGATATCATAGATGACGAGTATCTGTTTGGTGATGTAGAGTAAGATCATTTCAATAGTTATTATGTTCATGAAATTAGTGAAATATTACATTTTGGACTTGAAACTATTTCAGATTAACCGAAAAAGAAAAAAGAGACCTTGAACACAAAAAAGAGTTACTCCGAATAGCTAAAGAACATGAAAAAGCCAGAGAACTTGAAAATATTCAAAGGTACCGGATGCCACTTGAAAAAGGAGTTGAAGAAGACCAATACCAAGAAAGGGAACAACCTCAATCAGAACAAGCAAAATGGGAAACAGAACAGATGTCATCTGCTGTTTATAAATTTGGAGCCAAGGATAGAAAAGGTTTATTAATTTTCCTGTAACCATTTTTCAATTGCACCGTTCCATGATTTGAACTAACATTTTAAATTAAATTTTTAGCGCAAAAAGAGTATGAACTTCTTTTGGAAGATGAAATTGACTTTATTCAGTCTCTTCAAATGCCTGGTGATAAAAAAGATGAAGTTGTTCAAAAAAAGGCTGAAGAAAAAAAATTAACAACAATTGAAGAAACGCAAAAAAGTTTACCAATTTACCCTTTCAAAAAAGATTTGATTGATGCAATTAGAACACATCAAGTAAGTATAGTTTATAAAATATTTTTTTATTTTAAAATTGCTTTAACTCAAAACTCTCTACTGGCGTGTTTTTATTGTAAAGTACACTAATAAATAATTATTTTAGGTTTTATTTGTACAAATTTGTTTAATAATGTAGTTAATGGTTATAATGATTTTGGTATGTTCAGAAAAGGCATCTAGTTTCATGATGCATTTCTAGCATACTGTAAACAATAATTATTATAAATTCAAATCATATTTAAACTTATATCTGTACAGTTACATAATGTATACAAAATGTTTCAAGCATTTTGGTTTTAATTTGTATTACATCTACTTTTGTTGATTTTATTTTCTATTCAATTGAATGACTTCACTTTTTCTAAAGTTTTCTATATTATTCTAGATTCTTATAATAAAAGGGGAGACTGGATCTGGAAAAACGACTCAAATTCCCCAATATCTGTACCAAAACGGCTTCTGTGATAATGATAAGTTGATAGGTTGTACCCAGCCTCGTCGTGTCGCAGCTATGTCTGTGGCAGCAAGAGTAGCTCACGAAATGGGTGTCAAGTTAGGTAATGAAGTTGGTTATGCCATTCGTTTTGAGGATTGCACATCTCATCGTACAAGAATAAAGTACATGACGGACGGTACATTGCACAGAGAGTTCTTGAGCGAACCCGATTTAGCCTCCTATAGCGTAATGATTATCGACGAAGCTCATGAAAGGACATTACACACGGACATTTTATTCGGCTTGGTGAAAGACATCGCCAGGTTTCGTCCAGATTTGAAATTGCTCATTTCATCAGCGACGTTGGATGCTACGAAATTCAGTGAATTTTTTGATAATGCTCCGATATTCCAAGTTCCTGGAAGGAGATACCCTGTAGATATATTTTACACGAAAGCCCCCGAAGCAGATTACGTTGACGCAGTTGTAGTATCGGTTCTACAGATCCACGCAACACAGCCAGACGGGGATATCCTTGTGTTTTTGACAGGTACTTACAGGAAATGTGAAAATAGCATACTAGCTCTAACTTATTAGGCATTTGTTTATTTGGATTTTTTATTTTTAGGTCAAGAGGAAATTGAAACATGTTTTGAAATGTTAAATGAACGTGTTAGAAGATTAGGCAGTAAGTTGAGGGAGTTACTGATATTACCGGTCTATGCCAATTTGCCCAGCGATATGCAGAACAAAATTTTTGAACCCACACCGCCTGGCGCCAGGAAAGTCGTTCTCGCCACGAATATCGCAGAAACCTCCTTGACAATCGACAACATAATCTACGTCATCGATCCAGGATTCGCCAAGCAGAACAATTTCAACTCTCGCACCGGTATGGAGAGTCTTATGGTTGTGCCTATAAGCAAGGCTTCGGCGAACCAGAGGGCGGGCAGAGCCGGACGTGTCGCCCCGGGCAAATGTTTCAGGCTGTATACGGCTTGGGCATACCAGCACGAGCTCGAGGAGAACACCGTGCCGGAAATACAGCGAATCAATCTGGGAAACGCCGTGCTTACGCTCAAAGCACTGGGCATCAACGATCTCGTACATTTCGACTTTTTGGATCCTCCGCCGCATCAAACGCTCGTGCTGGCTTTGGAGCAATTGTATGCTCTCGGCGCTCTAAATCACAGAGGTGAATTGACCAAGCTCGGTCGAAGAATGGCCGAGTTCCCGGTGGATCCAATGATGGCTAAAATGCTCTTGGCCAGCGAAAAGTACAAATGCTCCGAGGAAGTATCCACGATAGCAGCTATGCTATCGGTCAACGGTTCCATTTTTTATCGTCCCAAAGACAAAATCATTCACGCAGATGCTGCTAGAAAAAATTTCAATGTGCCCGGGGGTGATCATCTGGTACTTCTCAATGTTTATAATCAGTGGCAGGCAAGCGATTATAACATTCATTGGTGTTATGAAAACTTCATCCAACACAAGTCAATGAAAAGGGCAAGAGACGTCAAGGACCAATTGGTTGGCTTAATGCAAAGGGTTGAAATGGATATCGTTTCTGGTATCACGGAGACTGTAAATATAAGAAAGTCTATTACAGCTGGCTATTTTTACCATATTGCAAGATTATCAAAAGGGGGACATTATAAAACAGCTAAACACAATCAAACTGTTCAAATTCATCCTAGCAGTGCACTTTTTGAGGAATTACCTAGATGGGTCTTGTATCACGAGCTTGTATTTACTACCAAAGAATTTATGCGACAGGTAAATTATATTGATCAAAACACATAATTACAACTTTTAAAATGTTATATAATTTATATTTTTATTTAGGTAACAGAAATAGAATCCAAGTGGCTACTGGAAGTAGCCCCACACTACTACAAGCCGAAAGAATTGGAGGACTCAACAAATAAGAAAGTGCCTAAAGTCGTGGGACGAGCTCAAAAGGATAGTACAAGTTAAATTATTTTATGGACTTTAACGTTATAAATATTTAGATCATAAAACTGTAGTAATTTTTAAGCACTGTAAAGAATGAATTGTATGTATAATCGTATACGTATAAGATGTATACATGTATAAGATTAAACTTTATACTGAAGAGTTTCATAATGTTAGTTCTAATACTTTATATATAATGTATAAATTATTAAATCTTTCATTGATTATAATTTTGTAAAAAAATGATCTTACAATAAAGACTATAATTCAATGAGATATTTTTTATTCAATTTTCATTGGCCATGAGATACATAGATACAATTTTTTTTCAAGTTAACACGGCAACATGTATATTTTACAAATTTTTCATGTGTAAAATGTATAAACTTTTAATCAGGTAAACTACTACATATATGATAAATTCTTATCATCTATTTGTGTAAATATATGGTTATTCACGTTGAACAGTTGAAATCGATATATAAATAACATTAATTTGTATTCTCAGGTTTAGAGAAAGGTGGCAAGTAACAATTATTTTAATATTCATATCCGCTAACGACATACCTAATTTTTTTCATATAAAATTTTGTAAATCCAATAATAATAACGAAGATCATTATACCGCAGAAAGTACATTAATCAAAATCTTATAAAAATGTAAAACATTTCAAAAAATCCGTATAGATGTAGAAATTTTTAGATAAGGCACTTAAATGAACATCAAATGGAATAATTACCAATAGAAATAATTAATGGACTTTCGATCTGGATAAATAGTCACCGCTAGGCAAATTTAATTAATTATAGATCAAACATCCTACATAATGTACTATGAAATACTATCATAAAAACGCATGCATTAAAATATATTGAATCGCTGTAACACAATGCTATACGTTTTTAAAATGCAAATACTTTTACTAAACATTTGATTGAGAAAAATTATAAAAAATATAATCTGTTTCATGCTTGTTGCACGTTGTAGATGGAACGTTTAAAATTATCATGAATCATACGAGAAGTAAAAAGCAAGTTCAAACGATTTCATAAAATCTGGAGTAGATGTATTCATTAACTTTGATAAATGCTACAGTGCATATCAAGGAGTGCATTGATCGAACCCGATTCGGACCTATGTAGACCTTTTTCATTTGATTTTAATACTTAAAATTTTTTTAATAATTCATTGTTGGAACAAATTTTTTCATTTCAGGTCTCGTCGATCATAAATTTTCTCCAAACATTTTTTAATGGAAAATCATTCGGTTTAAAATCTGCACATTCATAACTTTTTTATATTTTCTAACATTTATGTAATTGCTCCTGGTCCCAACGATCAATAAATATGTATGTGTTAATGATTATTGTTTTCAATATTCAATGTCCGCTAAAATTTTTAATTGCTAACTTTAAATATTGCAACACAATATTGTAACTTTCAAATAAATTGGTTACATTATAGTATACTTTAAAAATACTATATATATA
The DNA here is from genome assembly GCA_902732785.1 of Trichogramma evanescens. Lineage (NCBI taxonomy): Eukaryota > Metazoa > Arthropoda > Insecta > Hymenoptera > Trichogrammatidae > Trichogramma > Trichogramma evanescens. The sequence goes on from CACVKI010144755.1 coordinate 13,551, forward strand.
TTCAATGAATTTAATCTTGTATGAATACTTTTGAATCTACTTTTAATAGCATAGAATACTTTATGAAAATTGATTTTGAAATTGTATTGCTTTGATTGTTTTTATAAATGCATCATTAGAGAATGAAAATGATGAATTGTATCATTCAGATGTTAAAATAAGCAAGCTTAGCAGTTGATTCGAAAATTATTATCATTTTTCGTTTTTCATTATATGACTTAAAATAAACGAACTTGTTAGTAATTATAAAACTAAGACTTCAAATGCAGGCACAACTTAGTGAAAGAAATAATGCATTAGATCAACAATAACATTTTTCTGAGAAGACATTATTTAGTGGCACTATTCATAAGGAAAAAACGAAGTATCGTAAACGATACAAGTTAAAGTGGTCACAGAGTATTCAATTCATTAATCCTCTTTAGATCAATCACAAAATTATTTTATAATCCTAAAATTTTTCGTGCTGAACTACATTTTTTATTCAAATGACATTTGCCACTAAAAATATTAATACAGACCTAAAATCTGATGTCAAATTTTTATATGATCTAAATTTGGGCCGGCTCAACGTAATTAGCCGGTAACATACCGTGTCGACCAGTACGTTGAACAACACCTGTCATCCAACCTTCATCAATGGCTGTGCAATTAATAATGAGATCGCCATCACAAAAACTCACTTCATCGTGATCTTGAGCTTCGTAATCGTACATAGCTCTGTAAACGCGCTGCAATGTAAATAGAGATAATTTTTTTAATAACGTAAAAACCAAAATTTTCTATCCACATCATATGCATCTACTTACCCCTGTAGTAACTTGCATAGGTGGTGGTTGATGCTGTGCAACATGATTATTATTTGTTGCTGGGGTCAATGACCCATAGTATTCATTCACTGGATCAATATCAGCTACAGAGCCAATTTTTCTTGTTGGTGGATTTGTAACTAAGAGTAGATAAATTTATTAATTGTTTGCATTTCTTTAAGATTAAATTGAGTAGATTTAATTGTATAGGTTTTTTTAATATACATATAAGATTAAGGAAAAAATGGTAAATTTGAAATAGTAACTCTACCTGCTCCTTTATCACTAGTATAAATAACAGTAGTAGCAGTTTGTCTACCAGAATAAGGACTTGGCCTAGCTTCACTTAATGGATCATAGTCAGCAATCCTACCAGGTGCTCGCTGGACAGGGGAAATAACTGTAGGTCGATTCATTACTTGTTGTTGTTGTTGCTGCTGGTGCTGTTGTTGCTGATGCTGATGCTGTTGCTGTTGCTGCTGTTGGTGTTGCTGTTGATGTTGTTTTTGTTGTTGTTGATGCTGCTGTTGTTGCTGATGATGCTGAAGTTGCTGATGCTGGGGTTGGGTGAGGGTATTTGCATTTACACTACTAGCTGGAGCTATGGTACCATCTGTGTATTCTACATATTCTACAAGCATAATTTCAAGTGATATTTATGCTAATTCTAGCAAATGGAGATTGAACATCAATGTATTTTATACATACCAATTTGTTCCCCATTTTCGCCAGTCATTGTTCTCTTCTGCTCCATAATGGCCTTTTTTTCCAGTTCACCATGGTAGGCAACATTTGAAATAATCTTGCTGTTTTGTTTGACCCTCATAGTTTCAGGATCATCAGCTACTTGGGTGAATTTGCCTTTTGCCTTTTCAAATTCTGCATGATACTTGACATTGCTCTGTATCTTTGTATTTTCAGCAATACGCGTTAATTCTGGTGTTACAGCCATTGTTGTTGCTTTTGCTTTTGGTATGTGCCTGAAATAGTATAAAATGAAAATTATTCTACTGGTCATATAAGTAGTTTTTCTAGTTATTTGTATGAAGCGTATCTGCAGGAAAGTATTAAGCTCTATATTACAATCCCCTCGGCACCTCAAAAATTTATTCTGTGTCAAAAGTCTAAAGTCAACATTAGCTTGCTATGGACTTTTTATGCTTGTGACAAATTATATAATTTGAAATTTAAATCAAATATACTTACGCTTCGCAGTATGGCTGTTTATTAAAACCTTTGTATGTTCTCATATTTAAAGTCATGCCACATCCTTGACATTTGAAACATTGTTTATGCCAAACCTGAAATAAGCCATTTGGCATTAATATTTTATTCATAAAAAATATAGTCTATTCATTTATTTCAAGTACGAATACATTTGTATTTAGAGTAAATCTGGATGTGCAGTAACAATTCAATTCTGTGTTGCATTTTCCTTGGGATAAATAATGATAAAAGAGATGCAGAGCTGTATTCTTCAATATTGCAAGTTAAAAAAGAATATGTGAGGGAAAAAGACATGACACTGACACATCATTATACGTAGTATACACATTGGGTGTAAAAAAGTACGAAAAGAAATGAAAAGCGCGACAGTGGCATCCTTATGGCGCGCGCGTTTCCGTGAGTGTACAAACACAAGAGAATACACTGTCGTGGTGTATATGAGAGAGACGCAGCAGCAACCGAGAGGCGACTCGTCGTTGGTGCATCTTATAATAGGAAACGGAGGCTATCTCATTTAGATGGACACGCAAGTAAGAGAGAGAGAGAGGAAGAAGCGAGAGTGAAAGAGAGTTAAACGTCCGAGGAAGCGCGAACGGGGCGGAGGCAGAGGCCAGCCACGGCATCATCATCATCATCAGCATCGTCAGCAGCAGCAGCAGCCAGCGCGATCATCGTCGTCGTCGGGGATTTTAGGGAGGGCTTACGCACGAACACCCATTGACCATTATAGCGCTGCATCATTTGTGCAACCGGTGCAGCAGCGGCAGCGGTTCGTCATCGTCGTCTTTTATAGAGCGATCGTGCCAAAAAAGGCGGTACGAGAATCAGCGACTGGCTTAGAAAGAGAGAGAGAGTAAAGCGACGAGGTGGAGACGCAATGCACGTGCAAGAGCGCGTAAGGTGTCTAATATATAATGCGAATGACGAAACGAAGTAGCTGATACGAGATATAATATACGCCAGAAGCCGCGCGAGTAGGAGGCTATGATATCTCGTGCCCGTCTGTACTGGTTCATTACGCACAGCTGGATAATATACTCATGTTGGCTCTCTCACCTTGTCGAGGCATTTCAGCTCCTCGATCGGGTAGACGGTCTTCTCGCAGCGGGCGCACGTCTTGTTCATGTTTGCCTCTTGGGTTTGCTGCTGCTCCGTGCAGGGCCTTATTACGCCGAGACGATGATACGGGAGAGGATATACACCTCTCGATTAAAAATAACGGAGTCGGGGTCCTCGGGGTACACACCTCGCACGGTATATACGCACACGACTCACAAAATACTTGACACGGTAGACACACAGACACACAGAGAAACACCGCACACTACGTATATTTAATATTGTACAAGTCGACGAAAAGACAAACGTGTATTAGCCGCTGTATATTATATTTATTTATAATATAATATCTCGCGTGTATTATAAGGTAAAAGTTTGGCCTCGTTGCGTGCTTGCGTTGCAACGATATATCACAGACTGCTGCTAGCTTCTTCTTCTTCTTCTTCTTGATACTTTCGTCACACACAGGCGAGAGAGCGTATGTATACTCTATGACGACGACGACGACTAAGAGTACGCGCGTATGTGTGTATACGACGAGAGATGGGCTCACTGCACCGTGGCTTTGGGCTATACAACACACGAATGTGTGTGTGTGTAAGTTGCGCGCACCTTAAACTTCCCGTGTGTGTTTCGTGTGCGTGACTCGCTGATACAGCAACAGCAGCACCGCACATACGAGTCTCTGTATATATTATAATGTCTCTAACTCTCGCTCTTTCACTTGCGTGTGCGGAACACAGCTGAGTTATATATTGGCTTTATAAGCTGCCTATACTACTACTACTACTACTAGTCTTCTTCTTCTGTCTTTCGCGCAGAGCATATAGAGAGCACAACGGACTCGCACACATACGAACACATACACGCGAGCGAGCGCCTGAGAGTATGTAGAAAAAAAATACACACAGTCACACTCGGCGCGACGGCGGTGACTCTGCGCGAGCTAAGCCCCAACTTTTTGACTGTCTTTTTACCACGGAGTCGTCGTGAGTCGGAGCCCGGAGGAGTATAACTTACACACACAGAGAGACACGCGCTTATACTTGGCTGGGTCTTATACAGTGTATCTATACATGTACACACGAACGAGCAAAGCAAAGCAAAGCAAAGCAAAGCAAAGCAAAGCTGAAAGCAGAGAGAGAGAGAGAGAGAATATGGGTGGTGTCTCCTCTCTCGCGGGCTGCAGGCTTTGCTCTCGCCGCTGCGAGTTCAGCAGCAGCTTGGGGCTCGCGCGCGGAGGAGTGTATATGTATGGGTGTCTGTGTGATAGTATGCAGCTATATAGACATTCGAAGGTGGGGTCTTTTAGCCATGGCTTATATAGCCATGGTGAGTACAGCAGCTCGAGCCTGGCTGCAAGTCTGCATGAGCAACACGCGCGTCTATTTTACGGTGCACAGGAGTTCGGGCAATTAGCGTGCACGCAGAATCTATTCTTTTCTTTCTATTCAATTGTTATTAGAGATAGAGAAAAAAAAGAGACAATCGCCGCTCGTGCAGTCATCGACGCGCTCGTATTATGCACATCCGATTATGTACTTTGGGCCTCTGCGCGCGGTCGTGTGTCGCGCGAGGGGCTTTAACCGCGATCCGATATATACTCGCGCGAGCGAGAAATTGCACCTACATTGGATGACTTATTGGCCTATATTGGGGTATTATTGAATGGTATACGATTCTGCTATATACTCGTACAGTGAATCCATCATTCTAACTAAAGTCACAATGAATCACAATCGAAGGGGTCCCCCCGTATCTACGACCACTCGAATATAATGCATGGCGTGTAATATCATGGTATACCAGTATTATATTACGCCCGAGGCAATGTAATCGTCGATACGTATAATTGCAGTGAGACGTGTGCGTGCAGGCGCCTGCAGTGCACCGCACCGAATGGCGTTTAGCGTAGTGTGTGCATTTTAAGCATTACTGCTGCTGCCGCAGCGCAGTCTATTACCGAAAGGCGCGAAGGTTACTTTTTTCCGCGAATCGACACATCTTTTGACGGTACATGGATTATAATAAGAGCGAAAGGTCAACTCGATCGATTGTTTATTATTCAATGCCGGATCTTCGAGTCACCTTATAATGTACAATATCGGATCCCCAGAGTTTTTAATTGCCTATTATATATGCTCCGATAAAATCTTACATCCGATCGTGTGACACGATTTAAGTACGTCAAAATTTGCGCATCGAATATCGCGTTATAATATCTCTCTCTCGCGCTCGCGAGTGGCCCCACTCGATGCGCAGAGATAAAGAGTCGAAAATAGAACTTTGCTCGCTTGGTACATCTCACTTACCTGCGGTAATTATTCAGCTCCATTTATCAAAAAACTTTACGATTTCTTTAAAAAAAAAAAATTATACAAACTGATAGCGGAAGCACAATTTACTACTAAATTGGCGTCGATTCGCAGCTGTACTCGTATCTTGAATGCGGAGGCTCGTGAGCGAAAAAAAAGACAGAGATAATGAAAAAGATGTGCTTTTGAAAAATAAGAAGTAAATTTAATCAGTCGCACGCGGTGGGGTGACATGTATAAAAAATGTTGTCGTTTGCTTGTTTGTTTGTAAAAGTATATACGATAATATCGCACTTTAACGTTATTGGACTAGAGATCGTCAATTATTATAAATTACTTATTATTCTCGCCGCGTATAAACGGATAAACGACGCTGAAGTCTTTGCCGGCGAGGCCCTGCTGCATCATCGTCCGGTAGATCTGATGGGAGAGCGAGCCCAGGGCGATGGGTGCACCCGCCCGGGTCGCGGACGCCTGCGCCAGGCCCAGATCCTTGGCCACCAGGCCGACCCCGAAGCCACCCTGTAAAACACACACACAAATTGTCATAAATCTCGAATGATACCGATCATCTTCAGTCGGCTAATTACCTCGTAATTCTTGGAGCTGGGCACTCCGTCGACGACGCCGGGCACCGGATTGTAGATCTCGGACGACCAGCACCTGCCCGTGCTCGTGTTGATTATGTCCGTGAGTATCTTCGGATCCAGGCCCAGCCTCTGGCCGAGATTCAGGGCCTCGCTCACGCCGATCATCGAGATGGCCAACAGCATGTTGTTGCAGATCTTGGCCACCTGGCCCATACCGATGTCGCCGCAGTGCACCGCCCTCGAGCCCATGCACTCGACCACGGGCTTGGTTTTCTCGTAGTCGGCCTTGGCACCGCCGATCATGAAGGTCAGACTGGCGTTCTCGGCCCCGACGACGCCACCCGACACCGGCCCGTCCACGAAGTTGAGCTGGTGCTTGCGCGCCTCCTCGGCCACGCGTTGCGCCACCGCCGGGTCGATGGTGCTGCTGTCCACGAGGTACGTGCCCTTCTTAGCCGATCTGAGAGATAACGGATCGTTGTTAATATTACTATCATCGAAAATCGATTGCGGGTTCGGATACTCGCTTGATCAAGCCGTCCTCGGCGGTGTAGCACTCGAGCACGTGCTCGTTCATCGGCAGCATCGTGAAGACGATGTCGCTGTCGCGGGCGACCTCGGCCAGGTTCGCGGCGGGCTGGGCACCCGCGGCGGTGACTCTGGCCACGGCGGCCTTGTCGACGTCGTAGACGCGCAGCTTGTAGCCCTTCTTGAGGAGGTTGCGCGACATGAAGCCGCCCATGTTGCCGAGGCCGACGAAGCCGACGTTGGAGAAGCGCCGGGCGCTCTGGTAGCCGGCTGCATAGAAAGAGCGTTTATTGACTCACATGGATTTTTCAGTTTTGATTCTTTTCATATATTTCACTCACCATTTTTGGTCGTCGAGACGAGGAGCTGGAAGGTAGCTGGTAGCATCGTCGTTGCGCGTGAAATTTCGTTGATCGTTCGACGCTCGTTGTCGTGCCACGAATGCGCTATTAAAGCAGACAAATAAATTAGCCAGAGCCAAGAGTGTCTTTTTCTCTCTTCTGCCTGTGCGCGAATCTTCTTTCTTTGCCTCGATACGCAATGTTTTTCCTCTCTTTTTCTCTCGTTCGCTTCGATCGCATATAATAATATGCGCGTCGTCCCCACTTACGAGCCGCTGCCGCCTCCGAGTGCGGCATAGGAGCTCTCGTTTTTGTGTATATAATATGCATCGACTTCGTTCGCCTATACACATTTTATAAACATTGAGAAAAACAAGCCGCCGATTTATCAAGCCTCTCTCCGATAAAGCAGCTCGCGCGAGCTACTTAACTTTGATGTGTACGTGAGTATATAAAGAATTGCGTAATCGATCGGCAATGAAATTTTTGCGCTACCATCCACGCACGCAACCGAGTGAGTAAAAGCAAAAAAAAAAAAAAAAATAGATACAAAACAAACGAGCTTATCTGCGCGAGCTTATCTATTATATGATGCGAGGAAGGCACGACCCCTTTCTCGCGTACGTATATGTATCTAAGCGTGCCTCGACGAGAACACCGAGCGTCGTACGTATCGTCGCGCCGAATCGAATATTTAGTAGCGCATATAATGATGCTAAATAAGCGACACTTTTATATTTGCACAATTTTCAGCTGTCAGTCGTGAGAAATAAAAAAACGATAAAGTCGCGAGAGCGAATTTAATTGATGTACGCGTAGAATGCTGCGGACACTGATGAGTGCCGAACGCGACTCGACGACCCCCGTAGCAGGTCGATTAATAAAACGTCCTGTGTAAACATGAATTCGTCGACGATGGTGATATTGCGCGCACGAATAGATCAGTTACTATCCAAGGGCTTCGACTTTCGTATTTGCAATTATTCTTTTTCTTTTCATCCGAATTATGACGACGTACAACCACTTCGTGACGATAGTTTTTGTTTACGTTATCTTCTGTGCCGCCGTCGATTGCTCCTTTAAAATTAAACCCTTCCTGATTTTGAAGAAAAATCGAGAGATCGGTTTCCAGCTCGAGCAGGTTTTCGACCGAATCTTTTCACAGTCTCGTTGTTGCGATATTCTCACGAGCGATGGTAAGACCTTACGAGCATTTATATCTTCTTTAGTCGATTCAGTTTTCATAGACGTAAATCGCGAAACAATAAAGCTTCCAGAATTTGGAGCGAGTGAGCCACGATGAAATGTGATTAAGGGGCTCAAGATTATATAAGCTTATAATAAATAATGTGCTTCACTGCGTGTTACAAACATTTATTTAGTTTTTTTTTAAACTTGAAAACATTGTTTTTACATAATAATATAACATTGGAGAAATTAACTTATGATATTATTTCAAATCAAAATACTTAATTTGTAATGTTTGAGTAATGCGCTAAATCAGCGTTGTCTCTGAGATAACTCTTCGCTGCGAATATCTGTCCATCACACATCGCGAGCCTGGGCGATGCCTTTATTTATGCACCGCATCTACTTACGGCACTTGTGGTAGAACGTATTTTTTAATTTTTTCCCGCAAATGTCGCACGAGCGCGAGATATTGCCGTGAATCATAACGATGTGCACCTGGAGATAACTCTTCGTTGTGAAGGTCTTTCTACACGTATCGCACTTGTGAGCGATGCCTTTATGCACCGCGTCCATGTGGCGTTTGAGATAGTACCTATTTTTGAATTTTTCTCCGCACGTATCGCATTTGGGCGCGACACCATTGTGCGTTTCTTCGAGGTGGATTTTGAGATAATCCCTTCTGTTGAATGTCCTTTGACACACGTCGCAAGTGTGAGCGATGCCTTCGTGCACCGAGGCTATGTGTGCTTTGAGACGACGCTTATCCGTGTATGACCTTTGGCACGTGTCGCACGTATGTTTGACACCATTGTGGACTTGATCCATGTGGACTTTGAGATTGTCCTTCCGTGCGCATTTCTTTCCGCATAGGTGGCATTTGTAGGTGACTTTATTATGAATCGAATCGATGTGCACTCTCAAAGTACCTGCTTGCGTAAATGTTTTTCCACATGTTTTACACGTGTGGGTAGTATTGTGCACCGTAGCGATGCGTGTTTTTGTAATTCTTCTATTTTCTTCTGCAGCATCTCTAACGATATCTTCCTTCGCTTCCCCGACCGGTTCTACCTTAACCATGTTTCTAGTTGTATAATCATCACTGTCTTTTATAATCCGCAAGTGATATTGAAAATCATCGTCAATTTTGTTGGCTAGTAATGAATTCATACCGGGTTTCGCGTCTTCACGTTCATCAAATATTTTCACTTGGCCGTCGAGCTCATTTTTATGATTTTCTTCGTCGCTAGGCTCCTCTTTCACTCTGAAATAATTCCAGTAAACTCAAGGTATTAGGTTATGATATTTGTACAATTTCACTCGCGTAAAATGAAAATTACCTAATAGCACAGTTCGATAAACCACCGGATTCCATCCTTTTCACTTGAAACTTCGTTAACAACTAATCTTTCTGCGACGATCTATGTAGCGAGTTCTACTCGGAATAACTGACGATCGCACTTCAGAGCTGTTCCGTTGTTTACACCGGGCCGCGCGGTGCTTTGTGTTTTAAGCCGTGCAACTAGCGCTACTCTATGCGGTACGTGAAGCTGGTCGAGCACTAAAATTGACAAGTTTAAAACGTTAATACAAAATTATCTTCTTCTAACATTTCCAACTTATTCCACACTAACTTCTCGGCTTACACCAACAACCAATGAGAAGCCAGGAAAGGTGTCCCCGCAGATCTACTCATTACTTTTTTACAAGTGGAATAATGATATTCACAAATGATGATAATTATATTATTAATACTTCTTAATTTTATCTCTCATTATGGTAATATCATTGAAAAAATTACTTAAAGTATCTCATATCCAATGAATAGTAAAAATTGACTTATTAAATAAAAATGTATTTTGCGGTGCCCAAAGTGCACCGAGAATCAGTAAATGCGAATTATTAACGCGGATTACACGAGTGTGTCGTTCCTTACAGCTGCATCGAGCAGAGACGTCGATGTCATTCTGAAACGATTGTCCTCCACCTCGATCAATCGGAAAAATTTCTCCGCTCTTAACTGGTCCAACGAAAGTACCGAGAAATGCAGCGATCGTGTGGCGATCGTTAGCAACTTGTCGGAAGCTAAGTACTTTTTACAAAGGTGATTCCCTATATTGCAATCTTTTTTCATTTGAATATTTCGTTCATCGTTGCTGTTGGTTTGGGAAAATTCCCTTAGCACGACAGATATCAAAGATTCGCCAAGACTCCTCGTGCTCGCCGACTCGCCCATCTCCAACGAGTGGCGTCAATTCCTAAATGATTTCCAGGCGGAGTACTATGAAAATCTCGAGATTTCGTTCGTATTCCGCGACGGCTGCTACTCGTCCTCGAGCCGGACATTCGGGCCTTGTTCCGAGCAGTTAAGTGGAACATTGGCATATTAAAACTATCATCGCCACATCTTATCGTTTAATCGTTGCAGAACGTCATTGTCGTCGTCGTTGACATCAGCTAAACGGGTAAATTTTCAAGGCAAAGAGCTGCAAGTCGCCACGTACTTCAATCCACCTCTGTGCTATCTCAAATCGACGACCAAACGGACGATCAACGGCATCGAGGCCGACGTTTTTCTAGCCGATAACAGTACGTGTAATAAATACGCGTGAGAGAGAATTACGATCGATCTTGTACTTGTTACTTTATGGCTCATCATTTTTTATTTTCTTTATAAAAATAGAGCGCGAGTTGGACGGCATAGAACTACAGCTGTTTCTCATTCTCGCCGAAGCCCTGAATTTCACTTACGTGCTGAGAAAGCCGAGGGGCCGCTACAAGTCGGTATTTGATAATAAAAATAAAACTGCCCAAAAAACCAACAAAAAAAAACTCGATCGTTCGATCGGCTGCAGCCACGGTAGGAAGTTCAACGCGACCGACTGGAACGGCGGCATGATCGGCCAGTTGTACTATCGCGAGGTCGACCTGGCCTTCGGCGGCATCTGGATCAGCCTCGACAACAACGAGTTCGTCGCGCTCACCGAGCCCTGGAGCCAGACCCGCATACACTTCCTGGTGCCGCGGCCGCGCTCCTACAGCAACGTCTGGGCCCTGTCGCGGCCCCTGTCCCCCGCGGTCTGGCTCCTCGTCGGCCTGGCCCTCCTGCTCGAGAGCGCCTATCTGCGCGGCCGAGCTCTGCGCGATCCCCGAGTGCCCCGACGCTATCGGCACTTGGCCGTGAGCCTGGCCGAGTCGCTGGGTCGGTTACTGGGCTCGGCCACCGCCAGGGTGCCACCCCCGCTGAGGCTGCAGTTCGTGTTGTGGCAGCTGGTCGCCGTCGTGCTCATCGCTTGCTACAACAGCAGTTTGTCGGCCAGACTAACGAATCCGGACTTCGAGAGGAGGTACACATACCGTTTTTATTCATTTAAGTGAAGTATAATGACTCGATTATGCAGAATCGACACGGTGAAGCAATTCATCGATGCCAATCTGAGCTGGGGTCGCGAATCGACTCCGCCGCAGTTCGAGGAGTACTTCAATCTCGAAGCGAGTATCGACAACTGGACACTTTTTAATTTAATTTAAAACCAAAAAACTTAAAATACAATTACAACAGGACGAGTACGCGAAACAGTTGCCGAGCAGATTCGTGCTCGAGGACTCGGTGCACAATCGCACTCAGCGCCTGCTCCAGGGCAATTACGCCGTGATCGGCAAAGTCATCGGCGACGTTTACTATCCGGAGAACTTCGTCACCGCCGTCGCGCTCCAGAGATTGAGGGTCATGCGAGAGATCCTCGGACAGTTTTATCTGTGCTTCGCGCTTCGTCCTCGGCTGCTCAGGCCCGTCGATGAGGTAATGATCCCATACACGGATGATTCGATTTCATCGAGCATTAAAGTGACTTCTTGGCGCAGATAATGATGCGTCTCAAGGAATCGGGAATCGTGCTGTACCACATGGGCAACGTCATTCACCGTAGAACCGGCAGCCAGCTGCGCGAGGTCTTCGTGGAGCACGACAACATCGACTACGATCGCGCCGTCGTCCTGACGATAAATCCGCTGAGTGCGGCGTTCTTCATACTGTTAATTGGTCTGACGATAGCGAGTCTGGTGTTCTACGCGGAAATCAGATACGGACGGAGAAAGCAACGAGGGATGAATGAACGAAAGAAATAGTCAACTTGTTATATGCACGCTTTTCTTACATTTTATTGATTCGTTTGCAGTACATTAATTAAGTCTGTTTAATTAGCAGCATTAAACACGGTTTACCTACAGTAAACCATTTCTCGTTTTTGTTTTTTTTTTCTTGTTTAAACTATAGACAATCATAATATTTTCTAAATTAATCGCTTTAACCTTTTTTTTTTCTTCTCTTCGCTTTATTCGCGCGCTTCGTCGTCGCTCTAATCGCCCGTATCTCGCTTGCGCAATCAATTTTTCAATCGTTGATTTATAACAATCATGCCTAATGATAGGGTCGATTTCTCGCTACTTTTTTTAAGTTAGTATTATTATTATGTATATACTGCGTTTATAAGGGCTCGCTTTTAAAAACTTAAAATTCGTATAAAAAGCATCGTTATCTCGTTCAATCGTTTTAGCCGAAAACTACTTACATTACAAATAAGAGCAGAATCCTTAAAAAGTTACTTTTTTTATGCTTGTCTTTTGCTCAGGTTATTTTTTTTCACCATTGCTAACTTTACATATGCATTCCTACCAGCGTAGTACCATACACGCACACTTCGAAAGGGTCCGTCGAGACTCCTTTTAACACAATACTGCATCTCATATAGATATGAAACAATTTTTTACAAACGACAAACTAACATTTAAACAAATTTTATAATCAAGAGTAAGCTTAGTTATCCATACCATCTAACCAAACATTCGCTTTCAAAGTATAAAAATATTTAATGCAAAATGTAGGTGAAAAAATTATTGCTACTCCGCAACTATTATGATGAGTCGAATGATTTCTTTCAATTTTTACGTTTTATAATCGGTTTACAAACAGTTACGTCGAGTCGTCAACCAATGAATAAATAGGTTTAGAACATCAATGAATTACTCAAGTTTTTTCTAACGTTTAAAAATTTGTAAAATTACAAATCACTCAAATTTATTTCTCGCTCAAATGAAGTGTAAAAATATGATCAAATTTTTTTTTCACGTAGAAATTTCGAATACTTGTATTATTATGTACGCTTACTAATTACTCTCACTACGAGTTAGAATAAAATGAATGATAAATAAACAATACTTCGTTCGTCGAAAAAATTTGAACTGTGAACATGTAGAAGTGAAATATAGTTTTGCTTACAATCTATTATCGACATAGTGCTGAAATTACAGGCGAAAATTCTATACAATGAATTCTAAAGTTTGAAATGGTACACATCTGCACCATTTTTAAGAACATTCATAATGCCACTTTTGTAAGAATCTTAATAACAAATGTCAATTTCAAACCGGATTTAAAAATGTTTTATAAAACTGTACACTACACAATGAAAAGCAGAGCATTGCATCTACAATTTTTTCATGCATTAACTTGTTATTTTGTTGTGATGCCTTAAAAAGTACCACGTTATTACATTTTTCTAGTTTAAAATCCATTCACAGTAGTTACGATTATTAGTATAATATGCTGTTGAAGGGTTCATCTCGCTTCGTTTATCCCGTCTTTTACATATGATATAAACGTTCAAGCTTTCGAATAACTGTGAAATTTTCTTTTTATCTCCAATACAGATTTAGTGCGATTGAGTATTTTCCAATCCAAAAATACTGATTAATCATACAATAGCTTGAATACAGTATTATCCTGGCTTTTTTACATACTTTAAACCACTGTGGTTCTTCTAGGAAAAAATGATTTCAATTACTATTTACACCCTACTCAATGAATTTTTGTTCCGAACTTGTAAAAATTACAATGGTTCCATGAACTGTGATCTGGAATGGCATTCAAATTTTTTTTCTATATTACTATCAAGATACAATATTCATTTGTGTCATACTCGAATGTATTGTTTAGATATAATTTTTCATATATACATATTGTGTATATCGTTTGACTGAATACTTTACATTATATGTATATATATACTTTTTTATTCATATAATAATAATAATTTTTTTATCAACTATATATTTATTTGCATATATACTTCAATTTATATAATATATTTTTATCTCTTTGTATCTTACATTCGTTACTTGTAAAATATCTCTTTCGCCGATGATTACGTTCGAGGTTTAAGCCTATATAATACATTACTAAAATCACCACTGGATTCAATTAGGCAAAATTGTCTTTCGTATGTAAGTACAATGACCGATTTAAATAATGATTCGTTCTCGACTATTTCCAATAAAAATATGCAATTTATCCATGAAATCCAATTTTTTGAAGTTTGAAAGCTCGAATTTAGAGAAACCTCAACTTCAAATATTCTTCGTCAGTTAAGAAAAAACAATACTTTGAGGCGCATTATAATGCAACATATTTATCATTTAGGAGTTATTGATATCCACTTTTTTGTTCGAATAATTTGGTGAGTATTTTAATACTTTTCGACGAACATTTCGACGAACAAACATTGTACACATAAATTAAAAATAAGAAGTAGGACATATGAATTAAATCGAAAAGCGAATAATTTTGCAATGTACATAAAAAAATTAATATACAGTAGTGAAAATGAGTGAAAGATCGCTAGAACGCGATCAAAGCGCATGTATTAACGTGTGAATCAACGCACATCTGTATCTATATTAGTACACACACACCAACGTATAAATAGTGTGTTCGTGAATGTGAGTATACGTATACATAAATACATATGCAAAACGCTATCAATGACATTATATATGTACTCATTCGCTTTTCGTTCATAACACTGACGAGTAATCATTCAAAAACTAAATTTAATAGTAAAAATGTGCAAAACTATTGCAGCCACTGCTGCGAACACGAGCAGACCCTCAGCTATGAGGATGTGATGTCGGCGGTGGCACCCCCGTTATTTCAGTCCATCGTGTTTCAAAGAAAGTGCGCATGCCATGCCCAGCTTTGCCAACTGGGCTATCATCTTCATTGAAAACCTCGCAATTTATAAACATTTGACGTACGTCAGTGCAAAAGTCATCACGGGTCTTGTACCTGGAAAAATAAAGCGAGTCAGAAAATTATAGTCTCATTCGTTATTTTGATTCGTTAAAAATGAAATTTATAATAAGTGAGGCGTGGGCTGAAAAATCCTTCCGTCGATGAAATGGAGAATGTTTTTGATTAGAATCACAAACTTAGCCAACTTACACACAGTCTTGCAATTTCTTCTTAATTGTACTGAGATCCATTGGTACTTTGATGATTTTTTTGTAAGTCGGAAATTGCTTGGTGTTCACGGGCAAAAGAAAAGGCCATGCCTCGTCTTGTCGTTCTAACTGTTCGAGAAGAAGCTTGCAGGGTGCTAATTCGCGCTGCTGTTTCTTCGTAAGCGATGACTTGTTGCTCGGCGCAGCAGTAGGCTCTTTCCTCGGAGAAGCCGTTGGCGTCGGTGCTTCTGACGAACTCACGTCGTCAACGTGCGTGTTCGAGGCTGTTGATGGAGTCGGACTGCGACGCAAAATACAACACACATTTTTAAACCCACACATTTAAGCTATCGCACTCACGCGACACGATATGCGAGCACTGCTTATAATGCATAATCGAGATATAATAAAAAGCGTCAAGACATGTATTATAATAACGGCTACTTAAAGAAATGATAACGAGAGTAATAACATTTACAAACATCCTGATGCAGGCTACTGCAAAATTAAATTTATAATAATATAAAATCAACACGCTAAACATAAGTAACCAATACGACATTGGCTGTTCAGTTCAACTTTTCATTGGCTTTTTAAAAATAATAATACGGTGTATAAGTATATCGTTATTATAAAAGTAAATGTAAGTGTTGTATCGCATTTCTATCGACTTTACAACGAATACAAGTTTGTTAACGGATTTGTCGAGTTTTCTCGTCAGTTTTTTGTATAAACGCAATCATAAAGCCTTGTTAAATAATAATATATACGATTAGCGTCATCGATAGACGCGACACATATTTGATTTTTATTGCTTGAGTTTAGCTTAATCACCTAGCTGGTGGATGGTCGGAACTTTCACTGTCTCGCGTCGTTGCATTTTTATCCTTATCTCCTTTGCTGTGGCTTTTTCTACTGCTGCTTTTTTTCTTTGGCTGTTTACTGTGACAATTTGAGCAGTACCACTTTCCTCTCGGTATCTAAATGTCATTGCATGAAATGTGTTATTTTTTGTAATGAAAAAAAAAAGTTGTATTCGTTGATGAAAATTTACCTTTGGCATAACAGGATTGTGACAATCTGTATGATAAGCTCTCGGGCAAAGCTCACAAAGAACCAAATTCTTACCAACTCGTTTACCGCAAACTAAACAATTTCTTTCTCCAGTTGCTTTGTTCATACACTCATGGCAATACCTGTGATAATGAGAAGTTTTCTATGTTGGTCTAACACTTTTTTATCAATAATAACATTCGAAATTTTGAGCTACAAACCAATCGCCTTCGGGAATATTATCCATTTTTGGACGGAAACAATAAGTATGATAACCGCGGTCACAGCCATCACATAGTAAGAGCTTATCCTCGTTGTCTCCACTGTGGCAAAATTGACAGTTCTGCAACAAAAATCCATTTCATATTTTTGATGCGGTCGTTTTTTCCGATTCAATTATCATGCACTACTGCGAGCTTTATCGGCACATAAATTCGTCGAGGAAATACCAACGCCAAA
Organism: Trichogramma evanescens; assembly: GCA_902732785.1. Classification (NCBI taxonomy): domain Eukaryota; kingdom Metazoa; phylum Arthropoda; class Insecta; order Hymenoptera; family Trichogrammatidae; genus Trichogramma; species Trichogramma evanescens. The sequence continues at coordinate 30,398 of CACVKI010144755.1, forward strand.
GTAAAAATGAAATTGTCTTAATACATTTTGAAAAATTTTAAAACGCGTTGAAAAAATGTCCACCCTGGCATCGGTATTCTTGGAAATACAGAAGTGTTATTGTTTCATTAATAAACAAATAAAACCATAACCATTTTATACTAAATATAGATATCAATAACGTATGATTATGTCTTTAAAAAAATATGTAAGTACTCAATCTACAACATTAAATTAATAATTTTTGTGTTATTTTTCATAGTATCAAATGACAAAATTTAATCGTATTTATTGAAAAAGCAATAGCGTCAAAGAAAAATTGCATCGAGTAAATTAGTAGCGCGAGAAATTAAGTGAATCATATGATAGCCATGCCAGACAAAAAGCAATAATGTTAAAATAAACTGTATGTTTGGTCGATTTTCGACACAAAAGAACAATATTAAAGTACTTAATATAATGCACAAACTGTAGAGCATCAAGCGTCACAGCTCTAAAATCGTCGACTCAATCTCAACAACTGTATAAACAATCAATGAAGTGTTATATTTGATCATCCATTCGTTTAAAATTTTATTATATGTAAAGCAATTGCAATTTTCGATCCAACTCAAGAGTATCAAGTATTCCTAAGATAAATAGGTGCTTTCAAATAATCGAAAAAAGCATCTATAGGATAACGTGAGTAATAAGGTAAACAGGGAGTCGTGAGATAAATATGGGACAGCGGGAAATCGGTATGGTATCGGGTAATATGGTTAGTAGCGCAAGTTAGTGTGCAAATACCCACAGATGCCTGAGAAGTCATAAGCTGTTTGTTTTGAGTAGCAGATTTGAGTGAGACGCTGCGATTTCGTAGCTTGACGCACTGTGCCTTTCTAGCTGTTTTAAGACTCACAGCCTTCATGATGCTTTTGTCCCAGGCGATGCTGGCCTCGAGCATATAGAGCGACATGGCAAGCTGAGCCGAGGTATGGGCTCGGGCTGTCGCCTCGCGCCAATTGTTTAGGCCACGGGGTGTCGTCTCCTCCGGGGGACTCGGCACCGATGTTGAATCGTTCAACGACGAGTTAGCGCTCGCGCTAGCTGTTGCGGCTGCCGCTGCTTGTTCCGCTTTCAGTGCTGCTAAATTGGGATCTCCAGTACTAAAATCGAGAAAATTGTACATTAGTTAAGGAAACTCATCGAGTTCATATATATAGTTCAAGAAAAACTTACCAAACTCCTAAAGGTGGTTTGAGATATCGCCTCTCAATTGCTGATTCAAGAGAAAGTAGTCTCTGCCTCGCCTGTTCAACCGCACTGTATTGCTCCATTTCGTGTAACTTCTCAAGCTCTTCTGCCTCTTCAGTTCCAGCTCGTGGTGGTAGCTTCCACCCCTTAATCTGCATACTAGCATTGGCAACCTTGTCTTCGAGCGCTTCAACTTGCTCCAGAAGCTGTGCGTCTACTCTGAGAGCGACTTGTTCGCTCCAGTCTTCGGATTGGTTAATTATAGGATTTTCCGGGTCTTCCTTGGAGTCTTCTTCGTCTGCCATATCGGTAGCAGCCAAATTTCCAGGATCTACGTTTATTTTTCCCGTAACAGCGAGGAAAGATTCCATGGCTGCCCAAGTAGTGCGTTTCAGTTCTTTTTCACGTACTCCTCGAGAATGCAGATGCTCCAAAAGCTCTTGGAATGTGTCGTGATCATTTATTCTCCACCATCCGTACCTCAAGTCTTTTGGCACTGGTTTGGCTTCACCGGCAACTGGTAATCCATGAATTTTAAGATATTCAAGCTGAGTAGCTTCGTCTTGTGTAAGAACTAGAGGTGCAGGACTATCACATCTGTCGTATCCAGGACTTGGTGGAGGCGGGAAAATGGGAATTTTCAGTTCTGTGGATTCGGCCACGCCAAATATCTGTTTAGTGCAAGATCCAGGAGTATCGCAAGTTTCACGAGGCAAAATCGAGAACCAATTGGCTTCGATAACGGTGTCATAAGCACTGCCATTCGGGAGGCTATTATTATTGACGTGATTGAACTTTTCACCATTGGCTACAGCATCAATGACTTTATCTTCTGACTTGACGATAGCCGCTTTATCTTCGGTTTCACCTTCCTTCGGCTTTTCATCGACTTCCATTTCAGAACTTTCCTCTTCTTTAGTCTCTTTTTTAATTTCCGTGTCGTCTGATTCCTTATCGGTATGATTTTCCGAGACACAATTTTCAGTAACTTTTTTCTTCGGACTTTCGACTGGTGGTATCTCTTCTTTCATTTCCACGTCTTCTTCCTCTTTAACTGGTTCTTTTTTAGCCTCTTCACTTTCTTTAGGTTCTTCTTCTTTTGTCGAAATCTCTTCTTTTGGTGGTTCCACGTCTTTGTATTTGAGATCAAGCTCGGCTTGGAAATCGAGTATTTCCGGTTCGGCACTTTCCATGGCTTCAACGTAAACTCCACCAGAGCAAGGCAGCTCCCAGTATCGGCGCCAGAAGCGATCTTGACCGAATACATGAGCTCTAATACTCTTGGAAGATCCATTGAGTTTTTGCAGTTGCTCCTCGGACTGTTTGAGCCACTTGTCAAGTTTTTTACCGAGTTCCTCGGCTGAGAGATTCTTGTCCTCTTCCTCCTCCGGTTGGGTACCCTCACTTTCATTCTCGGACATTTCTTCGTCATGAGTGGTCTCGTCGTGATCGTGATGAGGTGGTGGTTGATCTTCTGGCGTGGGAGTACTGCTCGGCTCTTTCGGAGTATTAGTTTCAGACTTCGTAGGTTCTTCGGTCTTATTATTGTTACTCGTTGGTTGCGGTTGCTGCTGCTCATTAACGCTCGTATTGGCACTGGAAATCGTGGAAACATCGCCGGATTTATTAATAACGACTCCGACGGCTTCCATGCGCTGTTTCCGGGAGTGCAGCTGCCTGAGCTTGCGAATTTTCGTGTCGAGCAAAAATCTCTCCTTCTTGAGACTAGCCACGGTCTCGAGACTCGTCTCGATCTGCTTAAGTACGGCCTTGTTCTGCAGCAGCTCGTTGCAGAGAAAAGCGAGCATCTGAGCCTTGTGGGTCGGACTGAGCGCCAGGAACGGCTTATCCCGAAGACGTTCGGACATGCGCCAAGTCTCGTTGTTGTGCAAGTGTTCGTAAAATTGAGCGTTCTTGCTCGAGGCCGAACAAGAGGTTTTCTCGTGATTCGGATTGCTGTCCGGAGCGTTCTGATGATGGTCGGCGAAACGCTTGTCGCGTTCGCGTTCCAGGCAGAATCCCGTGAGCGCCTTTATCTCCCCGGTCGCGTTGGCGTACAAGTAAATGCGCAGCACCTCGCTGATGTTGGCGTGAGTGATGTCGGCCTGGCGCAAACTCTGACCGAGACCGGTCGTGTGTCGGGCTGGCTGAGGAATGCCCGGATCCTCGATAGCGCAGACCAATAGGTGCGTCATCACCGAGAGTAGCTCCTCTTCGGCTTCTTCGTCATTCAGCAGGGCGGCTTGGAGACTTTTCAAGCTTGGTAACGAATCCATGTCTGAAAAAACGTTAGAAATTAATCAATACTCGGGGGTTGGTCAATTGTTATTTGCGAAAGAAACGAAAAGTCTTACCGAAACCGAGGGTCTCGCCGAAATTGTGCAAAAATTCGAACACCATGACGATGTCGGCGAAAGCTTTGCCTGCAAGCTTCAGGCCTGGCAGTCTTTTGAGCTGCGGCAGAGGTTTGTGATCGGTGAGCTCGGTGTCCTCCACAGGTTTGCGAATCTGCTCGACCAGCTCGAGCTCCAGTCGCCTCTGCTCAGCTCGCCTCTCTTTCTGAGCGATTCGCTCGGCGCGAGCCTCCAGCCGCTTCTTCTCGCGCTCTTCCATTTTACGGCGATTTTCCAGCGCTCGAATCAGTGTCATGTGTTGCCGCCTTCTCTCTCGCTCCTGAACGGAATTAACAAAGGTCGTTAGTGCGCTTAGGATAACTTTTTTTCGCATTTCAGGTATACATTTATCAAAAAAATTGGATGTTTGAATAAAAGTAGGATAAGACATTGTCCTATCCTTTGATATACGTTATTAAAACATAAGCATCTGTCTTTTTTTTGTATTTCGTTTTTATACGCAATTATTTCAAGTTATAAGATTTCAACTTCCAAACGAGGTTGTTACAAAAATTACGTTTTTTTCGTCAACTCGTCAATCACGAAGAAAAGTAGCAATAGAAGAGAGAATATAATACGTGGTATAAAAAAAAGCAACATCTACATCACACTTCGTGTAAAAACAAGTTGTTAAGTACTGCCCAAACACCGAGAAATGCAACAATATAATAGTTTTTACGTGAATGAATTGCTGTACTTCGATTTAAGCAAGTGAACTATAGTCTCGCACTACTCCATTAAATTTAAGAAAAAGAATTAATACATAATAGTGCGATGATTGAACAATGATGATGACGATGCACATGATGACGATGATATAGTCACGGACGCAAAAAGCTCATTTTTGTGATAAAAATATTATATACAAGTGAATGAGTGTTAGTTGATTAATCGCTTGTGTTTCACAAATGTCAATGGAAAACTAATGGATTTTAGGTATTTTAATGGAAAATGTAAACATTAAGAGAGAAATAGATTGGGAGAAGGGTTAGCTAAAAAGAATCTTTGTTTTTTTTTAGGTACGTGATGACATACCAGCTCGACGGTGTAGAGTATCTCGCGCTGCTTGGTGAGCTCCTGCATGTACATCTGCGGCAACAAAACACACAACAAAGTTCACCAACAGTTCACCAATTAATTTTTTGCGTGTTTGTGTGCTTCATGGTGCAGTCAATGCTTATTTTTTTTTTTAATTAATAATGAAAAAATTTTCTTACACCCGTTCTTTGAAAAAAAACGCCAAGCTCATTTTTAATCAAGCTCAGTACAGTTATTAGTTGGTCGTTTTGAGTTATAATTAATAATTATAATATTTAATTGTATTATTAAGCTGAACCCATGTGAAAAATTGATAAAATAAATGTAATAGTTAATGCCCGAAACACAAAAAATCCTTCCACGCAAAATATGTTATTTACGGTGATAATACTTTTTTTATTGATAACTCATTGACCAATTTTATTAGTGTAAAAATACTTTTTTTCATTTGTTATTAAAAAATCGTTGTTTTGGCACCATTGAAAGCATGGAAAATATGATGTGAAAATACTCCTTCGAATAGGGACAAAATGTGGATGCGGAAATCATAAAATTATAATATGTACAAATACACTGATAAAACGTGATAATATTTAGCTACTACTCAGTCGGAAATTTGACACTCAGAAAAAAAAACAATAATGATGCAAGTATGATCATCTATTGAAGGTATGATCCGTAAACTTAAGAGAGTGTAGCGTATTACATTATAGCATGATACTTCAATATAATGGTTTCGAATTTTTTTTATCTATTTTTTTTTTATTCAAATGAACGACGATCATGGAAATTCGTCCTAAAGAAAGTGAGAAAGATAAAGAATAATAAAAAAATTAATCCGACTACTTCAAACGTAAAAAAAATCAAAAACATAAAAAAAAACTTGATAAATCAACGCAAACTTTTACCTGTTCTTTAAGCATTACCGCTTGCTGCCTTTTCATTTCTCGCTCCTGCAATCATAACAATCATTTGTAAATAAACTATCATTCTTGAATCAATGCTCTCATGTGATTTTTTTTTTGCATTACCTGCTGTTTACGTTGTTGCTCTTCCATACGTAATTTTTCGACTTCTTCTTGCCGTTTTTTACGTGCCTGTTTAAAAAGACATAAATATCATAAAATTTAATTTGAATTATTTACAACGAGACACCTAGAAACATTGCTCGAAATCGTATTATTTGCTTTGAACATTGTCGATTCGATTTCGGTAGGCGTTTTCAATTTCATGAAATTTTGAAAGACGATTAAAGTGTGTTTTTGTGTTCGAAATCTGTACGGAGCTCTCAATTTTTTTTTTCTTTAAATATTGAATAGTGTCAACTAAGTAATCTATGTATATCATGTCATGCTATAACTAAAATTCATTTTTTCTACGAGCTCTGTATCCGACAGAACCCATGACTAGAATGTTTAACCATAAACAGTGTTTCTACAAACAGAAAAGCAGTTTTTACATCTAAATGAGCTAAATGCTTATAATTTTTTTTCTTAATTTTTTTTTTGCCAAAGTGACGCGCCAAAACGATTAATCATTTGAAGAATAATAGCACCGGGTATATCGATACGCGAGGCGTCACCTTTCGATTTCGAGATATAACTAGTTACCAAAGTAATTGATTTTCAAAAATACTGTACAGTAAAATATAATTTAATAAGAGAGATAGAGAAAAAATATTATCCAACACCAAACCATACAAGCTTGATCCACCTCCATCCAAAAGCTATATATGAAAATAATGAGCGTGCCAATAAAAAAGCTTTACGCATGCAATTATTAGACATAAGCTGGAATATTTTTACAGCGCAAATATATCATACACATGAAAAAATATCAAATGATAAATTAGCTTTTCAAATCAACATGGACAAAATACAGAATACATAATAATAATGATAATAACAATTGAAAGGTAATTTTCAAAACACGCTTATACATACATTTACACAGATGAAAGAGTAAATCGCAATCTTGAAGATATAATAATGATGAAAGTTTGAAATATTATATTATGATACGGATGCACAAAATTTTTTTTCACATTATTAACGAAGATATATACACGTACTAATATACGTATACAAATTTATGCAGCAAGTGGTAAAAAAAGTACATAATTTCTCAATATGGAAATCATTAAAGCTGCTTACCGTTCATGAAGTAACACACAAAAAATCGTCAAAAAAGAGAAAAAGTTTTAATTATCATAAATAAAGTTCACACACATTGGCATGCTGCGTGCTAACTTTATACAATAAAAATACAATAACTGATCCAACTGAATATTTAATACAAAGTTACAAAAATAGTGACAGGAGAAGTTATATTTTATAGGTAAGGAAATATTTTTTTTTTGAGAATTGACCCTAATTATCAACGCGCATTTTTTTTGTCTAAAAGGCCCCTAAAACATGTTATTCATTTATGTCACTCTTTCATCACAACTTGATCTTTTTTTTTCTTTCATTGCTATTATATTTGTGTCTCGTAATATGACTGCTCATCTAAATCAACAGTACGTATCACATATTATAATCGTCACATAATTTTTTATATTTATATATATGTGAAAAGGAAAAACACACAGGCGTTGAAGCATAACACTCTAAAGTGTATGTGTGAAGTATACATAACTAGAAAATAAAAAAGGCTAGTTGATTTCATAAACAAATTTTTGTAAAAAAAATCATCTCTCTCTTTTTTTATAAAAAGAACAAAATAAAGTAACGTGAAGTCGGTTCACTTACTACAAAAGTAATGCCATAAATAAGCTCATGTTTAATAATAATCATTAAATGATACATTAATCGGAAAGAAAAATCAACAACTATTATGAATCAACTAAAAATTATAGAACTGAAAGTAACCAATTTAGTTACATCTATATAAGACTCAAATCGAGGAGCGCGCATCGCGCTCCCCGTCTGGCAAGTTCATTCTATTATAGTATCATTGCAGTGAGAATTCGTTTTGTGTTTTTTGTATCAAGAGAATATTTGTAAATAATTGATAATTGAGATAAGCGTTCCTATTTGATATTCATGCAGTATATAGGTTTATAATAATATATAGTTCAACTAATTGAAAAAATAAAAATAAATGAAATCATAAAAGTTGAGAGTATTCATGTAACAGAATAAGATTTGAAAAAAAAGTAAAAAAATAAATAACGAGAGAGAGTCGTGAGAGCGACCAAGTGTAACAAGTAGATCTATCATCGCATAATCGTTGTCTCTAATTTTATTTTGAACCTTCGTTGTCAATTCATTCGCCGAGTCAGCGCCGAGTGTCACGTTAAAGGTATACTAGTAAACTATACAACAGCAACATTTAAACAACACAGACTTCTCGTTTGTGTGTGGTATAGTGGATGTAGTTTATAATATTCGTGTGTCATGTATAATGTATGTATAATGTATAATGATGTTTTTTGTTTATATTTACGTTGATCACGCGGGAGAATCGGTAGTAGTAGTTTTTTTTTAATAGTAGTTTTCCTTTGTGTGAGCGAGAGCGAAGTCTTACCTCCAGCAGTTCCTGGCCTAGGTTCTGGCTCTGTGCCTGCTGCAGGTGATCGGGTTGGTGGGCCGTCGCTGTAGCGGCCTTACCGGGCTCGTTACTTCTTGCGCTTATCATGGGAGTCGTCAGGGAAGCGGCTTGTTGCTGCTGCTGTTGTTGTTGCTGCTGCTGCTGTTGCTGTTGTTGATGATGATGATTTCGTTGCTGTTGCTGCAACTGATGCTGATGATGCTTGACAGCCAGGGAGTTGCTGCTGATGATTTTTTTAGCCGACTCGATGTCGATGTCCGAGTGCATCATGTCGCGATTGCGCCAACTCTCGGCTATGCTCTCGCGATTCTTCCAAATAGTCGCTACGGTACTGCTCGCCAGACCCAGCTCTCGAGCCACGTCGCTTTTGCTCTTGCCCCGTTCGATTTCCTGGATTATCTTCATCTTTTGCTTGATCGTGAACGCTAGCCGCTTTCGACCCTGTTTGTTTATCAGATTCTCTCTCACATGCGATTCTCCATTTTATATATGATTCCGTTTCTTTCTATATTATTTTTTTTTCTTAATTTATACTGGCCAGCTAAGTTTCTAGATCTAAAGCTTTCTCACACGCACACAGAAGCTCACATATAAGGTGTACACTTACATACATGATTTACGCACACACGCACACACTTCACTAATGCGATAGCTTACTTCGTGTCGGCGCTCAATTTTTTTTTTAATGGGTCATACTATTGTCATCTCGTGTGATTGTGTATTCAACTATTCATATCAGTATTCTTTTTTCGATTCATGGACTTTAATTCTAATTTATGATATATACTTTTTTTTTATAATTCAACTATTCAACAAACACTATGATGCGTGATTCTAAAAATGTACAAATGACGGTTGGCATTTGATCGTGTGCACGGTGATATTAGATGCGTGATTTAATTTCATTTTGCTTCATTTGTGCAAGTGTCATTTTACACACGATTCTATTACTCAGTGATATGAATATTAAGTGGTGAAAGTGAAGGTGCGGGAAGGGTGAATCGAATGTTAGTGAGATTTTTTATTATACAGGTACATTTTCATGTGGATCTAAGCTGGATATTCCTTATGATTCTCAGAAATATTTTTTTTTCATCGGGTTAATCAAAAGAATGAATGGAAAATTGCTTAAATGTTCGAAAGAAAAATGAAAAATTTCATCGGTATATACTGAGAGAGACAAGGCTCTCCTGTCACTACGACATCGTCGAGTGCTCGTGTACTGTACATGTTGTTCATAGGAGATCAATGTCAAGGATGATACATGTATTGAACAAGGGAAAAACTGTACAAATATGAATGTTAAAAAGAAAAATTTTTGATATGCAAACGGTCAAAAAGTAATATCGTTTCGAATAACTATTGAATGGAAATCCAACCCAAATGAAAATGGAATATGTTTACAAATATGTATTGATTAACGAAAAAAAAACGAACGATATTATTGAAATATTATATAGTCAAAAGGTATATATAGAAATATATATACGCAACGAAAAAAATGTGTATTATATATATGAATAATGTAATTAAAAAACGGTACACACAAAAAGCATGCGACACGCACGACAAATTGATATATATATATTATAATGAAAAAAGTATACAAAAAACGTGTATACAAGATATAATTATATGTATATATCCCAAATAGAAAGATAGTAGAATTCAAATGTGAATGTGGAAACAACAAGATTGATAAAAAAAAACGTGAATGAGTCTCAAAATCTAGTAAAATTGCTACAACGTACACTCACCTCAAGCAACTGCTGATTTCTCATTTCGCGTTCTCTCCTCACAGCTTCCTGTCTCTCGTTCTTCTCTTGCTCTTTGATCAGTCTAAAAAATATTTTTCAACGTTTATTTCTCATCTATCGTCTTCGTTATGAAAGCATTCGGAAAAAACCGTTTACCTTGCTTGCTCCTTATTTCGTTGCTGCTCTTCCTTGGCGATCTTTTTGGCGTAAGCCAGCTTATCTCGCTCGTATTGATGATTTAATCTGATGTCGCGCATTGCCGAATGAGCTTTCAGCTCCTCGAGCTTTCTGGCAGTTTCAAACGCGCTCAACTTGATTATTTCAAGTTCAGTGCCCATAGTCGATTGTATAAAATCGCCAACCAGTGGTTTCGATGAGAACGAAAAGTTATTTATTGTAAGATCCATCGAGTTTTGGTGCTCCAAAAACTTACGTTACAAAATTATCATATAATTTCAAACGAGTGAAAAAAAAGTAAGAAAAACAATTGTCGAAAGTCAAATTACCTTGGCTAGTTCCATCGAGTTCCGGAACGGCTTGCCGCAGGGACTGTAGTAAGAGACGTCACCGTTGATGGTGCAGTTCTTGCTGATACCCCGAATGAGGGTCTCGCGTTTCCAGCCTCTTTCCAGCGGCAACTGCAAGTCTTTCTCCGTGTGCGAGTACCTGCGACGCTTGGCGTGGCTGACACCGTCGTCATCGTCCGTGTCGCTGAGATGATCGGTGTTGCCGTCGCTCTCGCTGTTCACCTCCATGTTGTTGTCCTCAAGGTTGGCCTCGAGCAGCTTGCTGATCTTGATCTTCTCCTGCAGCGATCGCTGTGCGGACCTCTCGTCCGCCAGGGCCAGGCTCGAGGCGTGCATCTGCGCCGCGAGGATGTTCGAGCGCAGCAGCGAGACCTGGTGAGCCAGAGGTGCGCTGGGATCGATCGTCGGCGTGGGCTTGATACCGAGCGCTCGGCTCTGCGCGAGCAGCGAGGCCACGGTATTCTTCTTGGGCTTGGAGACGCCGCGACCGAGATTGCGCGGCCTGTCCTTGTGCGGCGGCTGATGCGACTGGGGCTCGCTGTCCTCGCCGCCGCTGCCCGAGCAACGCTGGGGCGAGTCGGCCGCGGCGAAGAGCTGCGCCAGAGACGGATTCAACGGCGAGTTACCGCCCGACAGAGGCAGCGAATTTTGCGGCACGCGCCTCGGCTTGGGACCCGGCTTGCGACGCGCTGTAAACATAGATAAAAAAATGAAGTCACTCGCTCTTTCCTCTTATCTCCATTGCAATTCGAGACGACTGCAGGGGGATAATGTAATAGGAGCAGTAGTAACTGACAGATATACTTACAGGAGCGATCGGAAGCGAGCAGCGACTGACTGAGATTGCTCAGTTGACTGAGCGGCTGATTCGAGCTTATCGTCGTCGACGAGTTACCGCTGCTCATCGTCGCGGAGGGCTTGAGGGACAGATTGAGCGGAGCGTCGGAGTTGTCGCAGGCTGCGGCGGCGGCGCCGCTGCTGCTGTTGCCGCTCGTGTAGTTCGGCGTCACTCCCGGCACGACCGAACCATTAGTCGAGTGATTCGGTAATTTGATAACTTCCACTCGGTCAATCGAGTCGCGGTCGCCGCCACCGCGATTGCCGTAATCGCTGCTGCTGTCGTGCTGTAAACAACGTACGCGTGAAATTAGTCATAACAATGGCATAAGGAGCAGCAATCAAGTTATAGTGCGAAAGCTCGTTTCGAAACGTACCCTCGATCGATTGTACTTGCTGGCGTCGAGGGCGAGGGCGGGACTGCTCCTGCTGCTGCCGTTGTTGTTGTTGTTGTGGGCCAGGCTCGTGGCGCTCTGGTGATGGGCGTGCAGGCTTATGGAGCCGGGCCCGTGCAAGCTCACCGAGGGCGAGTCCAGGGAGATGGTCTTCTTGCGGCCGCGATTCGTCGTGCCCGGGATCTTCGGTCCGACGATGCTAGACGTGTACTTGATGATCTCGGTGTCGGGCGGAAGCCTCACACCGCCCAGAATACTGCTCGAGTCATTGAGCACGTTGGAGGACGAGTGCGAATTGGACTGGTTGCCGCCGCTGCTGCTGGTCGTGGTGGTCGAGTGGCTGCCACTGCTACTGCTGTGAGCCGCAGCGGCTGCTGCCGCCGCCGACGACGAGGACGAAGTTACGGGACTACTGTTGTGATGATGATGATGCTGCTGCTGCTGAGCCGAGGAGGCGGCTGCAGCGGCCGCCGCGGCCTGGAGCTGGCTGCCGAGCGAGGCCGCCATGGCCGCGGCCGTCGAATTGTTCATGCCGGATGAGTGACTAGCCGAGGATGAGTTCTGTTGCGCTGCTGCCGCTGCTGCAGCCGCCGCCGAGGACGATGACGACGAGCTCTTGTGAGATTTGCTTGATTTTGCTGTAAGAAGATGTTACGGAAGAGATTAGATGTCTCGAGCTTTGAGGATAATTAGATAGCAAAGATTTGGCACACTTACATTTCGAAGACTTGTGCGAGGTCGAGTGCGACGACTGCTGCTGCTGCTGGGGTGGCGGCGCGTTCAGCAGACCCGGCGGATAGGGCGGCAGTATGCCGTCCGCCGCCCCCGGGGGGAACGCCCCGAGGCCCGCGGCGCCCTGCAGCCTGGCCAGGTAGTCCAGGTGCGTGGCCATGGTCCACCAGGCGGCCGAGTTCATGCCGAGGCCGCTCAGATGGGCGTAGGGATTGGGCGGGGGCGCCGCCGCGGCCGCCGCAGCGGCGCCACGGCCCAGGATGGCGTAGGCCGACGGCGGTAGCTGGTGGGCGCCGAGGCCGTAGGCGCCGGGCATGCTGCCGAAGACGGAGGCCGCGGCGGCCAGAGCCGCGGCGTTGCCCGCCGCCGCCGCGCCGTTACCCTCGGCACCGCGTGGCCAGTATGCTGCGAACAAACAAGATGAGAAAGATACAGGTGAGAAAATGTTAATCATCGACTCGCATTAAAAAGTTTGATCGTGCATAATGAAGCGGGGAAGTTATCGCGTTATAATCCAATGTACCTGTGTTTACAAACTATCGAGACGAGCGAGATAATATAACTTGTATATAGCTGAAACTATTTCAAGTATATAATACCTGCGGCATGTTAATTATATACATATACGCGGCACATAATTTAAGCGCGCTATATATATATCGTTTGATTTTTATCAATCCGTCGCGCGCGACCTTGACAGTGAGGATTATTATGATTATTTCTTTTTTTTTTCTTCGTCGTCATCTAGATTCGAGAGACTTTATAATATAATATACTTTGAAAATAAGTCGGAAAGATGGTTCCTACGGCGGCGGTGACGGCAATGACGCATCGCGATGTGCGCGTCTGATACTTCTCGCTCTCTCTGTCTTTCTCCGCTCGTTCAATGAACTGACCGCGTTTTAACCTTTTACTTCTCGCGCGTCGTCGTGCGCACACACACACACACACACACACACAGACACATGCACAGGAATATTTTATATATAATAATAATCAAGCGTACATACATATTATATGTATATACCTCACGCGTGAGATAAAAGTATAACACGTCGGTTGAGAGTCAGCCGCAGCAGCTTTTCGATGTATACGTACGGCACGATTGATGAACAAACATTTATTTTGCGTGTGTATTTCACTCGTGCGTAAACTCGAATTGCTTCGAAATCCAATATGATACGCACGGATATATAGAGAGAGAGAAGGAAAAAAAAATTTTTTTTTCCGTACACCACTATCGCATCGTATTCCAGCTGTTCGGAGCACAACAAAGGCCCGATCATCGAATAATTGTTTCGCGAATCGATACATATTATCTCTCACAGAGAGAGAGAAATTTCCAATTCACACGAGCACAAAATGCGTACGAAATACACGAGTAAAAGCTCTCTATCTCTCCAACTATACATCTCCTATGTACATACACGCGCTATGACAGTCATTCATGATTTCAATTAATTTTACTCTTTTTTTTTTCTTTCTTTTTTTATTCATCCGTGCAATAAAGCTTGCAAACACGCGCCACCGTTCGTTCGTGTGCGGCTGTGTGTGTGCGGGCTTCGGATCGATATACTACTTGTAGTACTACAATCTAATAACATGACGTTATAAACTCGTTACACCGCGGCGGTGGTGGCGCGGATCATAACTACGTTAAAGCTCTCATTCAAACTTTCCCTTTTTTTTTTTTACTTATTTAACAAAATTATCGTGTAAATATGCCCAGAGTGGGTGTGTGTATTATGTACACAAAAATATACGCGAGTGAGAATACACACACACGCACACTAATATGCGAGTTCCCCCTTTTTGGAAAAGAGCTTTAGGGTGAAAAGTAATGAGTAAACGTATAGGCGTGTGTGTGTGAGTCTGTACACGGCAGTAGAGAGCAGCAGCAGCAGCAAGGGGGGGAGGAGGGGAGGGTATAGCTTATTTTCAAGTACATTTTGCGCGTGTACGTGTATGTGTGTGGATAACGTCCCGGTGACCTAGTGAGACAGGCTGCTGCCGTTAAATGTGTTTTCCGTCGATTTCCCATCTGCATAAGCTGCTGCTGCTGCTGCTGTTGCTGTGCGCAGGGGAAGAGAGAAGAGATATCGAGCATTATACATCTGATTAAACAAGCGACTACTGCTACGAGAGGAGCTTGAGCAGCTAACCACCGGGTCCGAGTAGAGGAGCTTGAGAGTTTGGAGCAGCGGCTGTGGCGGCGGCGCCTAGCAATAAACTTATCGTATATAAGAAAACGACGACGGTGGTGGCGGCTGCGGCCCCCTACCCCTGTATACCCTACACACGTATATATATATTTACTCGGGCGCGCGCGACGTTTCCTTTATAGCCTTAAATCAATATCTTCTTCTCTGCTGCTGTTGCTGCTGCTGCTGCTGGTTGTGCAGCTCAGCTCGACTAGCCCAAGCCCAAGCAGCAGCGGCAGCGGCTCTCGTTTACATTTTAATCGCGGGTAAATGCGCCAAAAGGGATTTTTTAATTAGTACGCATTATCCGCGGAGCTGTACGCGTGAAATATGCAAAGTCTCGAGGTGCATTTTATATTTGGGGCCCGAGTCCACACGACTGCTGCTGCTGCAGCAATGTGTACGTGTGTGTGTGCAAGCACATACAGTATGTGTTATATTACGGGAGAAGGAGAGAGAGAGAGAAAGAGAAAGAGAAAGAGAGAGAGAGAAGCGCATCAAGCCATTGAAGGGAGAGAAAATGGCCGTGTTATTAAATCGATCGGAGCCAGCAGCAGGCAGGCAGGCAGGCACAGGCACAGCCAGTCTCTGTGTAGGTACGCTGCTGCTGCTGCTGCTACGTACAGCCCGAGAGCGTACGTACGGTAGAGGTGTATACCTATATATGTTGCACACACAAACACACGTATAAAGAGAGAGAGAGAGAGAGAGACGAGGCGAAGGTTATATATGTACATGGGCGAGCAGAGCCGAGCCAAAGCCGAGAGAGCGAGTTGAGCTCTCGGAGCGTAGCGACAACGAATTGCTGCCGCCGCACCGAGAGAGAGAGAGAGAGAGAGAGAGAGAGAGAGAGAGAGAGAGAGAGAGAGAGAGAGAGAGAGAGAGAGAGAGAGAGAGAGAGAGAGAGAG